>JAOVYW010033605.1:17161-28569 GCA_025775045.1 Hiodon tergisus
GAGACTCAGGAGAGGGAGCTGCTCACATAGAGACACTAAAGAAAATAGTAAAAATAAGGTGGAGGCAGGTGGAGGCATCATCTGTCCAGACTGCTGAATGGTGCACGCATCAGTCCACCGTAACCGAGGCTCCATCAGTTCGGATTCCAATCTTCATCAAAGCTGCTGGTGATGTCAGCCTTTTCAAACCACCTGCCCTGGTAATATGGAAAAAGTTTTTTGGCTCTAAC
This sequence comes from Hiodon tergisus, assembly GCA_025775045.1. NCBI lineage: Eukaryota > Metazoa > Chordata > Actinopteri > Hiodontiformes > Hiodontidae > Hiodon > Hiodon tergisus. Next base: position 17,392 of record JAOVYW010033605.1, read on the forward strand.
GAACAGCTTTATTTTTACATTTACAGGAAATGAAGAAATGTACTTTCCAGGCAGCTTTAACTGAATGACATTGAGGATATCACGGGAATTAAGTAGTTAGTATGGTGTATTACATCATTTAGAATGTAAAAGTTGTCCTCTGCAAAAAAAAAAAGTTTATTTAAAAAAATCTTTGTAACCTCTCATTGTGTGGAACATGGAAATTCAAATGCCTTTTCAGTTTATCTCTCTATCTCATTTCAGAAAGTCAGTTGTGCAGAGTGAAATGTGGTTCTTGTCACACAATTTTCATTCAGATTATGATTTTAGTTATCTGTAATGACGAATACCTTCTGTCAAATGTAAGGTAAGGTACCAATTCTTTATCCACCCCTTGCAACCAGAACAACAGGACCTTTCTTTATTTTCCCATTGTTTTCACCACAGAGGCAAGGACTGGATTCGATATGGAGCTACTGGTACTGATAGCCAGTCATTAAGGGAAACAGCCTGACGGACCAGCGATGAGCTCTCCTCAGCATTGAATCATCATCAAAATGGCAAGGTAGAAACAATGGAGGTTCCACCAACATAATCCTATATCTAATTGATTTGTCCTTTCTGATCCTTCAAAATGTGTTTATAATGCTACTTATTGTAAAAACACAAAGAGCTTTGAACTTTATTGTTTAAAGGTAATGTGTTTGGTGTTTGTGCCCAAATGGCAATAAAGAGTGGTCCACCAGTCAATAGGATATGTGGATATATGCAGGTATCGTCTGTCTTTTTTAACATGACCATCCATTGAAGCCTCCTAGGCAATTGCCATTTTCAGAGTCCTCAAAGATGCTACTATAATAGCATCCAGGTGTTAGACGGACAGAATGCTTCTGGGATTCTGGGCAAAGGTAGACTCTGGGCTTTTTGTGCCAGTCTTCCCCAGGGCTGGGCCTGGGGTCCTTGTGGCTCTAAGTGAGTTGAGGAGTAGAGAGTAGGGGCTCCCTTCGTAATACATGTGGCAAAAGGTGGGTGTGTTCGATGAATGGAGAAATTCATAAACCTTCTGGAGAAGCCAGAAGAAGCTGCCAGCCCTCACCAACAATAAACACACAGACTGGATTAATCTGTACTGGAGTGCTAAACCTGTGAAAATGAATGAACAGCTATTTAAATCTAAAAGTATATTAATTAATTAATTAATTAATTAATTATGAAATTAATAAATACAGATATTTTGGTATTTATTGAATTATTTAACTATTTATTTATTTCCTAGTGTACCTGTGGTGAATGTTTTGCCATAACTGTTTTAGAGAAGACGTAAAGATCAATATTGAAGTAATTACAAAAAGCTTCGCTGCTATTTAAAAAAATGACTGAAATGTATTGATTTGAGTATTGATTTTCCTCCAGAATGAGCAAGATATGAACATGTGGTAGTTTTTGGAACTCAATCATATATGCCTCAATGTATGAAAGCAGCATGTTGTCCAAATACATTTTTATTCAAAATGCCATCTAAGACTTCTACTTATTTTATCTTGCAGACTCTGGCTACCAAATCAAGTCTATTTGATGGCTGCTGTCCAGCAGAAAGGTTAGGATTACAAGTCATTGTTATAAAAAGATCTGGCTTTCATATCTACTCACAAGAGCCATCCCCTAATGATACCTCTCATGCGTGTTCCTTGGCGATCCTTGGAAAGTAGATCCATGAGGATAAAACAAAATGTATTTCATTGGATCTAAATTGGAACTCAGAATGTCCTAATTGAACAGAATGCTCTGATTGGCTTGTGGTCTTAGATAAACTTTGAGACCTCTCTCAAATGGGGGCTCGCCATCATGGTTCCTAAACACCACCGTAATCTTATCAGCTGTTGGAAGATTCTGTCTCCTTCTGTCTCTGCAAAAAGGTCAGATTGATTTGGATCATGAATGGGTGCAGCTATGTCAGTGCCCCCCAAACTAAAGTTTTGTACAGCTGTGCAGATGGATTGATTTGGCGGATTAAGTTGTCAAGCTTTTTCATAACGGCTTTATTGCAGCTTCGATTAGTTTCTGGTCCTGAAACACCAACGTATGACTGAACGTAACATGGCCAGCAGGTGGATGAATATGAGAACGGTGATATATTTGACCATGCACTCGGAAGCAGAATGGTCCATTTCCCAGTGGAGATGCAAGCTGAGCTCTCATAGCAGCAAATGTCAATGTACTGTTGAGTGATCTGATGTTGTCCATTTTGTCCAAGTTTTTGTGGTGTTGATTTTGAACATTTATGAACAAATCTTGCAGATAATTGGGGAAGTCTCCGGAAGACGGCGGTAATATGACTGTTCCCGCGACAGCAGCTATTGAATAGTCTGTCAGAAAGAAGTTCAGAGAATGGCAGTTCTGACACTCCGTATCCATTGGGCTGCAGTTACGCTGCTCTATTCCGCTTGCAACAAATTCATTGTGTCAACTATGGACACTTCTTGTTGCAATAATACAAATGTAGTAATTAAATTAAATGAAGGACCACAAGTGAAGTACCAAACAAGTTGTCAATTAGTGACTCATTGGGGGAGTTTAGAGATATATACTTTAAATGCTATACTGTTCCTTAACAGCTTAAAGAATCTGAAACACCAAATCAAATCTTAGTGTTATTATTAATAGTCTTGTCAATTTCTGGTATAGCTTCTGCTTTCATTCTCATTGAATCAAATCCAGTCAGTGCTGCCAATAACTAGCTAGCTGGTTTAGCTCATGTTTGCTAGCTAGGTATTTTACTAGCAGCAAGCAAGGCAAGAATACTGCCACACTTACTAACCAACTTTGGAGAAATTAAATAGGTTGTACCTTGTCTTACTGTCTTTTGTCTTCCTCATGTTTCCTTGCACTTCTCAGCTTCAGGTGCATAGGTATTTTTTGAGACATAGCAGTCCATTAGCAGATATTAGCCTACTAGTAACTTTTTTTCCCCACCTATCTGAACGTTGGAAGGCAAACGTGATCCAAACGTGACTGGTGAATGACAGGAGCTAGGGTGAATGATGTGATTTCTCATGTCACGACAACCAAAATAACTAATAAAATGCTGTATTTTTTTGACAACCATTGCACTGTAATTCACATAAATTTTAACTTTGGAAATGGGAACAGATGGTTTACTGTTGTCGGCACAATATAAACCGAGTTCTGCAGAAACACATAAGGAATTATTTTGTGTTCAAAGTACAGATGACTGTGTTTTTGTATGCTTAAATTTCTGAACAAATCTGATGTGATTCAATGTGCGTTAATGAGAAGTCTGCTATTGAAACTGATGTTTTGGATTTCTGGGGATTCACGGGCTGTCCGCCACAACTTCCTTGTTAGCAGGTTGGTATTTATTTCTTGCAGTTCCAGGTGATTGCGATGATAATTTTGCCTGTTGTTGTGATTGCTACACTGTGGACTTAACAGTACAAAGGGTGTATGTTTTAACACTTCTAAGCAGGGATGATCAGAGGGAGGGGCTCTGGGGGCTCGAGCCCATGCCCTTTTTCAACATTAATTAATAAAAAATTATATTGTCTCGAAAATGGATTTGAATTAAAATTAAGATAAAAACGTGCACAAAACAGTAGCAAATTAATCACATTTGCCCTAGTCTCAGCGTCGTTGCCATGAAGCCAACACGTTGCTTTGCATTGCGTCTTGCTCCAGACTTGACTGACAGACAGGCAAGCTGAAACCTTATCATAATATTAGCAGCATTTTGTATGCTTATCGCTTATATTTCAAATTGATCGACAGGGAATGTGATGGTAACTATCCGGCACAAGTTTGTTAAATTTACAGACAAGAGTCTTGCAAGAAACCTTTTTATTTTATGTTATAAAGTTAGTAAATCCAAGATGCCAAACAAACAGAGATGGCAGAAAATTAAAGAAAAATTGAAGAAGGAGGCAGCAAAAGGGACAGTTTCTCTATCAACATGGGTGGAAAAAGGTGAGATAATTTGAGACTGATAGTTGCAAAAAGGCTCATTCATCATATGTTAACAAAGAGTCAACCTTGTCTTTTCTTCTGGCATTACTTAAAATGAGCTCTGTGGTGACAGACAGCCCTTTTTTTATTTATACATTTAGGCCCCTGCCCCTAAGGAACTCTTTGCACGTCCCTGCTACCAAGTAATGAAAAGATATGTTTGTAGGGAGGCATGGTCATTATGTAAATAAATGAGTGTCCAGAATGTTGCAGCTTAACATCCTAAGAGAAGGCGGTCTTTATTCTGCCCTGGGGCAAAGAACAATGAGTAAAACTGCAAGCTATCTAAGCTGCACTGGACAAGAGGTCCATTAATAAAATAGAGTAGAGAATGCCATGTAAAGTAAGATGACATTTAGCAGACATGGTTCCTTTCCATGGTTGCGCTGTCTTTCATCTGACGTTCAGGTATTGATTGTACATGTCTGTGTGGCCCCCGCTGGGTGTGCGCCGCACACAGATAAAAAATAAACTGCTTTCTCTCAGTGACCCACCGTGAAGAACCCAGATTTCTGCAGAACACATCGGTAACTGCATCCTTCTTGCGGTTTATAAAGTGCAATCAATCCCACTTAAAAAGACCACATGGGTGCCTGTGTTCCGCTCCTCCGATTACAAGTCACATGAAGTACACCAAACCCAGCCCACTTTGGTGCCCCCTCAGAGTGTCGATTGTCAGACTTAGGATAGTTTAACTTGTTGGATTTGGTTTCTCTGTTGAATTGACCGTAACAAGGCTGAAGGAACGATGAAATTAAGGAACTTCAGTGGCAGGATGCCAAAAGATGGGTGCAGAGATTTAAAAACCTGCTTTGCATTGATTTTTATGCGTGAGAAACTTTGATGGGACACTTCAGTTCGGCAGTATCAAATTAATTGTAGAATTCTTGTTCCTCCAAGTTAACAAGTAAGACGTGGTAAACAGTTACACATTTCAAGCAAAACAGACATCTGTCAGTTTAAAATTCCCATAATTAAAATATCAAATATCTGTGTCAAATTAAATGCTACTGCTCCAATAATGCCACACTTTAGTAGCATCTTTACTATATAAATCTTTATTCTCTGATTACTTCGACTAATCACTAAAGTCTGGGAAGGACAAAGAGAAAAAGTGAATGCAACTAAATAAAATCTGTGGATTCCCTCCCCAACTTGTGACCCTTGCAGGGTCTTACAGCTTATAAAAACAACTCTGGCATGCCTCTGCACAAAGAACGGTCTCCAACAGTGAATTTGATCTAAGAGTGGATCACAGGAGTGGTTCACAGCAGAGTTGGGGGCCTTTTGCTCCTCTGTAGGGTAAATCTTTCACTGAGCCACAATTCATGTGGTGACCTGAGCCAGGTGGTTCAGACTGCTCAAGTACACACGAGCAACTGGTGAAACCTCTTTGACCAAGAGGCCAAACTAAAGTGAGGCTTTTCTCGTTCATGATTATCTGCAGAATGCATCATGGCCATGAATAAACACATTAGAAGATAAGGTAATGATGAAAACAATTCGATGAAGGCAATTCAAACTAAGTAGAATAGAGTAACAGAGAGCCAGTTGCCAGCAATCACCTGGAAAGGAAAACTGGGGCTTAAAGCCAAGGTCTAGGGACTACTGGTGGTAGTGGTAGTTAGAGCTGGCTTGCAGTTGCTTTTTTTTTGTTCATGGTTCTTTTCATTTTCTTCTATTCAATATGTAGACAGGTTGGTTTAGTTAATGAAATTCTTTAAGGGGGCAGGCCATATTTTGTGTTTGTGTTTATATTCAACTGTGAGTGACACTGGTGACCTACGGCTGATGAAGGACCTCTCCCAGGCTGTTCTCCACGTCAGGGGAGGACAAGGGACAGCAGCTAAGCTGACAACAGTTGTGTTGTGCAGTGATGGTCTTCAGTTGCCCTGTAAAGTGATGTAACCAGGCTGTGTCCTGTGTGTGTGGGCCGCTCATTGTCTGGCTGTAGACTGAGTACCTTGTTGCCATTCCGGCTGAGATCGAGAGAGATCACCAGCTACCAGTGTGTCTTGAGGGGAGCAGAGGAAAGTCGTGCCAGGGCCAACGACATTGGCGAGGACAACTGTGCCCCTTGGAAGTAGCCCTCGAGCATTAAAACCAACCTGCCATAAAATGGAATGAAAATGACCTTTAACTAAATTTAAGTTATTTAATCTTGTAAGAAATTGAAATTGTGCTGATTGGAGTCTCTCCCACCTGCTAAGGTCTGGCTGAATATCGAAAAACAGAGGAGCTTGGGGCAGCATTTATTTCTCAACCTATTTACTGGGTTAGTGTTGGAGGCCTGCAGCCTGGCAACGGAGCTCTGATCACCTTCTTTACCTGGGCGGAGGGACATGAGAGAGACAGAAAGAGGAAGCTCCACGTGCTCGCTTCCCTATGTTCAGTAGACATTCTCCTTGGAGATTCGACAGACCGTCTCACCTTTCCCCTTGTCCGTTGAACACCATCAGGACTGTGCACCCTCTATCTATCTTTCACTGTCTGATCAACGAAGCCGGGGTATCAGAAGCCAAGGACTGAAGCTAGGCCCGGTCGATCAGCTGCCTTTTCTGAAATTTTCGAGTGGTGCACACAATAGGCTACATCACCAAACTTGCACCAAACAGAGCTATGTCAACATCAGACTAGAAGTTGCAACGCAGTTTATCAAGGTTATTGCCAACCAATATCAGTCATGAAAGTACCAGAAGGCCCAAACGATGCAGATACCGAGCGAGGTACACTGCAGAACACCTACAGTTGTGAGTTATCAAACAAGCAGGCTGTACAGGAGCTGTGACAGAGCAAAGTCTATCAGATGATTAGCTCCAGTTGGAGACTAATCTAAGAACGCAGCCACGATCACAGAGACAAGTTTGACCAGAACTGAACCAAAGAAATAAAGTTTGTTGTAGAACTTAGTTGTAGTCATAAATAAAACGCACTTCAGGAAATTCTCTGTCTTCTGCAAATGTTGCTAGAAACACTGGATTTTTGGCAGCATACTATTTGGAAATCATGGAAATTTGTGCAGAGAAGGGAAACATCCAGTTTTATCACAAAATAATAAATAAAAACAATAATGACCAACCAGATAAAAAAAGATCTAGGAGAAAAAGGAAACACAAACTTCCTTAAACATTTATTGAACGCATGTTCAGCATTTATAACAACACAACTTATTTATTTTTGTCATTGTTTATATTTTATTGAAAGAAAAAAAAAGTTGCTTATGTCATCATCTTGAATACACATTCAACAGTGTCATTTAGTGTTTCGTGTAGACAGACAAGGGGAAATCCTGTTACACTATGGAGTTTAAGTTCTGGTCCAATCCCTGCTCTCCATCCTCATTCTATAGCTCTAGCTTGGCATGTGAGAAAGCAACATCTTGTGGGACATTTTGTGGGACAAATTGCAGGACAAGACGTCAAATAGTAGACATAATACGATTCAGAAAATAATGAATGTGTTTTTCCTGAAACTCATTATGGTATGCATACGTCCACACTCGTTTGGTTTCGTATGGCGAGCATAATATAATAACCCGCTAAGGTGTAATATTGGCAGGAAATATATATATGACATACTTACGAATCACAAGTTGTGATATTAATGATTAGATGTCTTAAGCTCAGCCAACTAAACATGATAGGTATGTTTGTCTTTTTTAGCCACAGAAAAGAACGTAACAATTGCGTGGCCCCTTTGGGGGGCATTTGTGTAGGTGGGGTGGTAGTAAAGGTAAAGTGTCAGCACCACTAACAGGCTAGTCATTATCCCGCAAAACAAATTTTATGTCTGGGTATTGGCCTTCTGTATCTGTCTTTGCCTTGCCTGGTATGACAGTCTACTTATTGCACCACAAGCCCAACAGAATGAGATCCAACTGGTTGTCGGTCTGTCAATGGCAGCATATGGTAACAGGTAACACAGCTCACAATACTGAAAACGTCTCCGACGTTGCAGATAACAGAAATTAAAATAAAGCGGCTGGCCCCACCCCCAAAACTTTTTTTGTTTTATGATTTTCTTTATTCTTTATTATAAACCGCACCTTTAGCATGCACTTAAACCAAATATATCTCAACAAAGCTTATTATTGAAATCTGAAAATGTCATAGCTGTGCAAAAATAAACTATAGAAAATATATTGCTTTTACAATTGACCAAGCCATAGGAGCGGTAAATAAATGAACCTAGACAGCAACAAGCAAGTAGAGACACATGTGGCAATTTATACAATTTACAAACACATTTTAGAACCTTTGAGTCAAACAGTGCAGAAAGAATAACTCCAAATACACATCCGTTCAACTACAACGAAAGGAACCTTCACTTGAAAGAAGGAAATATATACACAAAGCAGGGATTTGCAGTGTCTCTCTCTGAAAACACACAAGAATGCCCTTCTCCACCTGATTCGCCACTTTCTAACAAACCTTTTTCTCTCTTCCTAAACGCCACTCTGCTTCTACAAGCGCAAACCCTTTTAAACCTAAAGTTTTATCATCATAATAGTAGTGAGTAACCAAGATCGTGTGAACGCTTGCAAAGTTTAAATTATAGCCTAAGTTAAAGTGCCTTCTCTCTTTCGTCTGTGTGTCTCAGTGCAACATCCAGCTTTACTGAATCGCGGTGACCATGCAGTCCTGTAACCGAAGTCATGTTTGTTAGTAAGTAGAGAGTTTAAATACTGCCTGTGGTCCATATTTGCTGGGAAAGATACAAGTGAAGAGTTTGCATACTTTTTTTCACAAAAGAAAACCTTTTAGGCCAAAAAGGAGAAGGTTTTTAATCCCCCCTCCGAATGGTATGTTTCTGCAAGGAGATGCCCTGGTTAAGTGCTCACACATTGGACTCGATAAAGGATCGCTTTGGTTTAATGGACGGGTTATCTCGGGCCAGGCTGGACTGTTTCGGTTTGCTGGTGGAGAACCCACGCTGCATGGCCAGAGCGGACTCCTTGGCCTGGCAAAACCTCTCGGTGAACTCCCTGGAGTGCGTCCCGTTGTGAAGACTCCCTGTGGCACCCTGGGAGGGGCCCCAGGGCTGCTCACCCTCTGAGAGGTGGCTTGGCCAAGCATGGCCAGGGGGCGGTTGCCCCTGCTGCTGCTGCTGCTGCTGCTGGAGGAATCGGGCCGTCTTGTCCGTGATCCCCATGAACGGGCGTGGCTTGTACTCTGCAGTCCCGCCCTGCACCACCTTGGCCCGTGTGTCCGAGCCTGGCAACCGGCCACTGTCTGACAGGCTGCTGCTGGAAGCCAGGCTGCTGCTGGAGCTGGATACTTTAACACTGCTGCCTGCCTGAGACAAGGAAGTTGGCGGCTCCCTTCTCACCTCCTGCTCCGGAGTCTTAGTGGTGCCGGATTGGTGGGTCTGACGGTCTATAAAACCTGAATTGTCCGAGCCTGGCGCTACTGGACTAATGTCAATGCCAGGGCCTGGTTTCAGCATACAGGACATGTGTCGACTAGGTAGGGGGCTTGAAGATGGGTACTGGCACTGAGGCCTGTGCCCTGACCTGCTTCCGACCTGCAGCGAATTCATGCGCTGGCTGGTTTTGATTATCTGGGCCTGCTTTGTGGGCTGGAGGACCAGGGCCTGCTGGGCCAGCGGTTCTGGGGCACACTTAAGAGGTAGCCTGCCAGGGGGTGACCCAGGCCTAGGGTTCTGATGGGAGAGCCCCACTGAATCCGGTAGAGTCCGGTTCAGCGAATAGATGTTCCGTTGCCAGTTCTGCGCGGGGGGCTCTTCCTCATCGACATCCTTCAGGCCCAGCGTGCCCTGGCTGTCAACAACTCCGTCAGCGTTCTGCCCCTCAATGCCCTCTTCCCCATCCTCTCCCTCCTCTTGGTCCGACTCCTGGCCGGTGACCGTCTGGTAGGGCGCCCCCTGCTGTTTTTGCTGGGCACGCTGCAGCTGGTGGCACTCCTCCTCCACGCGCACCAGCAGGCGGCGGATCTCGCGGTTGTTGGGGCAGAGCTTGGCTGCCTCATGCAGGTCCGCCAGCGCCGCGGTGAATTGCCTGTGGATGGAGACATGGAGTACCGAGCCGGGTCAGAACCACAGATCCCCCGCAGGACGGGATGGAGCCGCTGAAAAAGAGACCACTTTACTGTACCTGCTGCTCCTTTTCGCCCGGGCCCTGGCGTAATAGGCTTCGTACGACTTTGGCTTCAGCTCCAGGGCTTTGGTGGCAAAGTCCTCCGCCATGCCAAAGTCCTGCAAGAGAGGCAAAGAAAGTCTTCACTACAGTTTTCATCCATTAACCAAAAAACCTCTGTGCAACGTGCAATTAAAAGGGCATGCCAAAATTCTATAGCCTACCTAATCAGTTCAGGGACTGCAATGGCTACAATGGATTATACTATGTAATGGGAAATTTCTAACCATGTGTGCAGTCTCTTGAGATGTATGTCCCCAAAACTGTTCTTCTGGAAAACCAATTGAATATGGTGTGCATTTCATATCTAGCAGACAGGTTAGTATCCAGAGAGGGTATCAAAGGCTAAGGCAACATGAATATAATGACGGATTCAAAATAATCGCCGTTGCTCGTTTCATGTCAATACTCAAACCGGATTGTTCATCCTCTGGTGCCACTTGTTGTGTTGATGTCATTCCCCGGAAACCGGCTCAGCCTGATTAAGCCCCACTGCCAGAGATCATTACAGCTCTAAACCAGCTTTGCCTCCGGTGGTGTTTTGCAGAATTTGATTGCTGCTGAATATGAGAGTGGAGTCCTATAGCGTGATTTTTGTTTTTTTTGTTTTGCTAAAGCCAACACATTTGAAGCCTGTAGCTGATCCACAGCTGTCAGAGGAGGGTAATCAAGGCCGGGTCCACAGGGATCATGACTCAACCTGCCCACAGTTCCACCCCCCTCTACCAACACTCCCTGCTACTGCCCCACACGGCCCTTCCTCCAAGCCTCCCAACGGAGCGGCTTACGTTGGTCTTCCTGCGACAGCGGGACAGGTTGAGGTATAGAGAAACCCTCAGCTCCTTGAAGGCTTTCAGGTCGTCCCCAAACCCTTCCCTGGGAAACTTCCTCAGAGCATACTGGTACCTCTGCGCAGCCTCCTTCATCTTCCCCTTCTGAGAGAATCATCACACACACACGTTTCATATTACATTTACAGTCCACATCACACACACACGTTTCATATTACATTTACAGTCCACATC
>JAOVYW010033626.1:2441-20850 GCA_025775045.1 Hiodon tergisus
GGACTGAAACTGAAAACCAGCTGACACAGGTGTACGCCAGGACTGAAACTGAAAACCAGCTGACACAGGTGTACGCCAGGACTGGAACTGAAAACCAGCTGACATAGGTGTACGCCAGGACTGGAACTGAAAACCAGCTGACCCAGGTGTGCGCCAGGACTGGAACTAAAAACCAGCATATGAGGGCGTGGCTTAAAAAACGAGTGCTGGTTTAAAAACAAGGGTGTGGTTAAATAACGAGCGTTTGGGTTTTTATATCCCAGAATTCAAAACAAAAAAAGTCAAAGCTAAAACACGAACTACATGGCTGAGCAAAGTTCCTCGAATGCACAGTAACTATGGAAATTTATGGAGCTAAATTGAATGTGAGGATAATCACAAACATGAATAATAAAGTTATGGCAGTATTTTGTAGTTTGGATCATTTATTTTAGTTCTCATTTAGCTACTAGAATGCCAGCCGTACCACATAAAGGTTTTAATTTGTTTGATTTATAGTGTGTCCCAGACGCAGAGCTATTTAGAGTGCCTATTCTCTTGCGTCGGTAACCCAAACAGCTGTCACTCAGCAAGTGTCCCTTTCTATTGCGTCAGCAACCCAAACAGCTGTCACTCAAACCTGAGGCAGAGAGATGTGTACCCCTCCCGTTTGATGATGAATGCCTTAGAGTGCTCAGCTGTGATTTAATGCATCTGCTGTGAAAGTGCCCTGACACGATGACAACCAGATCTTTTCTTTATAGGCTGGCAGTCGAGAGCCATCCACAGAATGCAGATGAAGTCCTGCATTTAGCGTTTTTCCACTCTTCGTCAGATCAAACGCAGAATGGAAATTAAAACAAAAATAAGTTTAATCATGGCTTGTAACACGGGAAAATCTGTGCGCCGTTTAAAGAGAATTGTGGGAGTGGGAGCCTCTTGGCTGGACCACGCAGTTTATCTCCGGATGGTGACTTATCTGCGAGCCCAAATCGGACAGTATTTGCAGTGGCCTTTAGCCTGCTTTCGTCGCCTACAGAATGTTGTCCACGGCGCCAGCGCACACACACCCACACGGGCAGATACTGTACGTCCGGCCTGTGATGCCATGGGGATCTTTGGAGGTTCCCCCTCAGTCAAACCCAGTGAGGGCTGTGTAGGCTCTGACAGATGGCGACCCAGCCCAATCTACAGCGGCTTAAGCTTATTTGCATATTGAAGCTCTTTGTGGTCAGGCGAACTTCTAGCCTGCCAGTTTATTCACAGCTACTCAAGTGTACTGAAACCATGGATCAAAGGAAGCAAGTGAAAATGAGAGAAAAATATGAGTAATTGTGTTAATGACACGAGGCTGTCACTGTTCTAAAGCTCCTTTTAAAGCCAGCATAAAAATTAAAAACTTGCTATCATTTTCTAGTCTTTCTCAATAGCAAGCACACCACAATGTTGTGCCAATGGGAGCAATCTAATCGTTATTTCAATGTTTGAAGGCCGTAAGGAGAGAATTCTGTATGAACAAATGAAACAAAAGCCAAACTTCTTCTTCTTAGTTGTGAATGGCAGCTCGCCCCTGACTTCACAGGAATACTGCCACCTGTACAGGGGTGCGGTGTAGATCAGGACACCCACTCACACCCTTCCTCCGGGAAGCCATCAACTTTTAAATTGTACCTGGCCGTTCTCAGGTTAATTTGCCAGGCTAGTCAGTTGTGTGTCATTATTGGGATTGTAGTCCCGTGCTCACCTTGCTGTGCCCAAGAGCCGCAGCAAACTTTTATTTAACTGGTAGAAGACTGCGTCTGTATTTCCCAGAATGCCCTTCTGCAAGGTCATTTACTGGTTCATAAACTCACAGTGCTGCCTGCTCTGCCAGAAATTTGAGCAGAAGGCCGTTACTCGTCTCAGTGCTCTAATGTATCTCTTTTGACGACCCTCAAAAACAATAACAAGCAACATTAAGATGTACCTTGTGTTTGTATGGATTTGTGATTTGTGCATTCTTACTGAAGAAGATTCTATCTAACGCATGCCATTAGTGGACGATAGAATTACTGTTTGTAAAAGTACCCAACCCTGATCCTGGGACATTTTCAATTTCTATTTTCAATAACTATCGGCCTCAATACTGTAAGAAAAGGGTAAGTTAGGTAAATTCGGGCAGTGATTGGTTTACTTAATTATTTGTGTGCAGGAACAAAAGCCTGCACGAGGTTGGGGGGGGGGTTGGGTTTCTGGCACCAGAACTGGGAACTGCTTGGCTAAAGTATTGCGATTGGGACCAGTCTGATACAGGTTCAGTGCCTTTGAGAAAAGTGAGCAATCTGTGCTGCTTGAGAAACCATTCAGCCATGCAAACAAGGAGTGTGCAGGTGACCCTCACACTTCAGTTTTATGTGGCTCAGCGCGTATCTCCTTAAAGGAGAAACCTCATGATCACGGTTATCACACGTGTTCCTGTATGTTGCCACTGTGTATACCCCGGGGCATGTGTGAGTCTTGTCGGGTTGGGCTCTGGTCGTCTTTCGCCACGCATTGGATAAGCAGCTACAGAGTGTATGTCTTTATTAATTACTGAACAAATTTGAAACAAAGGTCGAGACCGGATTTTGGTTCATGGACATATCCTACTGTATCAAACGTCCCTTCCCAACATCAGTTCACTGTTCTGAAGCTGTGAGTGCCTATTTGTGAAGCTCTAGGCTTGCCCTGGGAAGAGGAACCCCCATTGAGGAAGTCCCGTTGTCCCCAGCGTGTGCGAGCACCGTGGCTCGGCCTTCCTTCCTAAACAAAGTCAACAGATCTCTGGCTTTTGGGTAACGGCTTGATAGCTTTTTCTGATCTGTCTTTTGATTCCTTTAAAGTTGTGTTTTGAGGGGGACATTTGAAAGGGACACGATGCTCTTTTGAACATATCAAAGTGTGGATACGACTAATGAGTTTTCCCTGGTTCGCTCCAGCACACTCGATCAAGAAAAAGATCACTTTAAAACAGAAAAAAAGAGCTGCGATTTCTCTCTTCCCTAACTGAGGCAGCTTTATATCAGGCCATCGTGAAAAATTAGCCTTATATTTATATATCAGTAACGCTGGGGAGCCCCACACAGGTACAGATCTGGAGCCCCATCCGGGTAATGCTGACGGAGCCCTGAGCGGTCGTTAACTGAGGCTATAAATTAGCCGCGAAAGTGTCAGTCCCCGCCTGAGATTGGCTCGGATTTCTGGGAATCCGCTCGTCAGTGGCTCCGGCGGCGGCGCGCTTCAATCTTTATTAAGAGCAGACCGTTGTTTAACGGCATACCTGGCCGTGGGCTCATCCAATAACGCTTCACGTAATTTCGCGGTGGCGGCTCTGATTCAATCACCGGCAGGTGTAGATGTCTGCGGGCACCGCATTGACATTTCCCAGCGATAAACGCTATCTCTTCGGCAGGCCCCCCCTGCAGCCAAGACATTATGCATTCCGTTTTCTACTCTCCACTCAGGCCAACAGCAGTTTTGAGAGGATTAGCAGGTAAATAAATGGATTTACCAGAGGGCGTACTCGGTTATTTATTTGAGGAGGGAGCCGACAACCCCTTTGGTCATTTTCAGCCACAATAAGCCACTTGAATCCTTATAAATATTCAACATTTCCAGGGGATAAAAACATGAATCGGAAAAAGGTACAATATTGCAGCAGACGATTCGGTTGCTCCTTCATCTTTGTTACCCTGGCTGAATAATGAGGCCTGATAATGCCAAACGAGCCAGGTGTGACAGCATTGGACCTGGCTGTCAGTTTAGCCACCGGTTGGATTCCAGGCCCTTAACTAAGTTATGGGCTGAAGCGCACACACACACACACACACTACAAGCAGACTGTCACATGGGTAGTGGTTCTGCCAAGATTCATTCAAAGTTTGTCTCCAAACTGAGTATGGTTTTTTGTTTTTGTTTTCAGAAGTTTTATTTGTAATTCTTATTGCGGCCCCCAAATTTGGACAATCCAATTGTAGTAATGCATCACAGCGCATCCCTACGACTCCTTCCACCCCATGCTGGGAGGGTGAGGAAGTACATCTAGGCTCTTTCATTTCCTCTCACCAGTCTCTTTTCCACACTGCCGGCCACACGGTCCGCAGAAGAGCTTCAGTGCCAATGAAGGAGAGGCACGTTCCTCTCGACGGTACTGTAAGCCTGCAGACACCCAGGAAGCTGGAAGGAGATGCTCATTAGTGGCTAGCAGAGAGAAGCCCTGCTGATTTATCCCACCCGCGGTGCACTGCCAACTGTGCGCCACCACTTTGCTCTCCCTGTCACAATCGCTTAATGACGTGAGCTGGGCTAGAAACGGTGATTTCCTGCCCATAGGGTTCAGCCTGCCCTTGGGCAAGCCCCTTACCTGACTGAGCCCAGAAAACCAGGGTGACAGCCGCAGTATAGCGCTACGTCGCTCCCCAGGGTGACAGCCGCAATATAGCGCTACGTGCCTCACCAGGGTGACAGCCGCAGTATAGAGCTACGTCGCTCACCAGGGTGACAGCCGCAGTATAGCGCTACGTCGCTCACCAGGGTCACGGCTGCAGTATAGCACTACGTCGCTCACCAGGGTGACTGCCACGGTACAGCGCTATGACCCTCACCAGGGTGACAGCCGCAGTATAGCACTACGTCGCTCACCAGGGTGACTGCCACGGTACAGCGCTATGACCCTCACCAGGGTGACAGCCGCGGGATGGTGCTACATCGCTCACTGGAGTAAAGGTCGCAGTAGAATTCTACATCGCTCACCAGGGTGAAGGCCGCAGTACAGTGCTATGACCCTCACCAGGGTGACTGCCGCGATACAACACTATGACCTTCACCAGGGTGACAGCCGCGATACAGCACTATGTCACTCACCAGGGTGACAGCCGTGGTACAGTGCAACATCTCTCACCAGGGTGAAGGCCGCAGTACAGTGCTATGACCCTCACCAGGGTGACAGCCGCGATACAGCACTATGTCACTCACCAGGGTGACTGCCGCGATACAGCACTATGTCACTCACCAGGGTGACTGCCGCGATACAGCACTATGACCCTCACCAGGGTGACTGCCGCGATACAGCTCTACATCCCTCTCCGGAGTGAAACGAGAAAAGATCCTGGAGAATAATTTCTTCTTCTATGACAAAGGATTACTGCCCAATTTATCTCAACGGTACACCTGTCATTACTGGTCGCACTTATGTCAATGACCTCGAAATCGAAGCTTTTTTATTTCATTTCAGAAGCTGATGTTGATCGACGAGGCGTCGTACTCAGCCCTCTGTTGTTCCTTCTTCGCCGCTTCTGACAGGACATGATGTAAGGCAGTGACCTCTGATCTTCTCAACAGGAAGTGCCAGTTGCAACATTGTTGCAATGCTGATATGGCTGACAGGCGGAGAGTGGTGTGACAGGTGGCCGGTGACGCGGGACGGCGGCTCTCGTGCTAGTGGGTCATCCTTGCAGTACAGAAGGAAGGTGACTGCCATCCACCCTTGTCCCCCTGACGGGTGCCAGCTGTGCACCCCCCACCCCCAATTCGCTGCACAGTTCTGGCAAAAAGGGCAACATACAGTAATGTAGCGCAGATGAGTGCTGGTAACCACGTTTTTGGTATAGTTTTTTACTTTTAACCAAAAACCAAACCGATAAAAGAGGTTTTAAAAGTAAAACCGAACCAACCTGAAAGATTTCAAACCGCACAACCTTAGCTCTGGATATTTATGTGGCTTGTCGACCAGTTCCGCCTCTTGGGCGCATTATAAGAATTGTTTATACTTGAATCTCATTAAAAAGGGAGATCAGATGACAAATTGTCCTGTTTTTCATTAACACAACCCCCATGAAGGAAGCTGAGTAACAAACCTTCCTCAGCTGTTTTTCAACCTTTTTACTCAGTCATGAATCCTTCGACATTTCGATTTTTCAAAGCAACTTTCAGAAACTTGGAGGAAAGAAAAACTTTCTTACTTCTCTTCCCAGGATATTACCTGATGCAGGTTGTTTGGCCAACTGGGCCAACTGGGCCAACTGGGCCAACTGGGCCAACTGCTAACCCTCACTGCGAGTGAGTTTGCATGTGTGTGGACGTGTGTGTGTGTGTGTGTGTGTGAGTGGGACATCCTGCGCTTTGAGATGTCTGATAACCGTTTTGCTTTATCCTTTGCGGAAGGTGATATGAATCAGTTTCTTCCCGTGAACTTACATGCCACCTTGAGAGTGCCTAGCTATTTTTTTATATTTTTTATATCAGTATTAATGGTTATCCTCTTTACTTAGCCAAAGCTATTTCACACTTGGTTAGGTAGAGTATGAGACTGTCTCCTGAGTTCTGTATTTAGCGAGGGGTGCCTGAGCATTTTCAGAGCCTCTAATCACTATGCAAAGCCTGCCATGTGTAGTTAAAGACTATAATATTTCACAAAAGTAATTTATTTGCTTTCTCCCTTATTGAGCATCGCTCAAGTTATCCACAGCCTGGGCCTTTAATATGTGCTTAGAGAATTCTAATTGGTGTGTGCTCAACAATGCTCTCGACAATGACTTCTTTGCTTGCTCACAATTATCGACTTTCTGTGTTTGATTTTGAACTTTCAAACGGGCTCATGTTTTCTCTGCGATGGCTGGCAACAAAACATTGTTTGTTGGTGAGTTGCAATGAGCAGCGGCCGGAGGCCACGCTTCGCAAATGGCCGCACGGCTTTCAGAGGATTAGCGTTTGGTTTTTTACTGTGGAAAATGAAACGTTTGTGTCTATTTTTGGGGAATGGATGCAAAAACATTAATCCCGGGAGAAGAAAAATGTCTGATGTAATGGTTGCTCGGCAGCCATGTGTATGACACAAAGCATGTGCCTAATCTCCTCCCACTCCTCGCCCCTGACTTCCCACCCCCTCCTTTAGCCATCGATTCAGGCCCACCGTCAGTAAACTTAGGTCTTCAGAATTCTGGATTGAAAACATTTAGACCTTGGACTGTAAACTCACGCCTGCGGGAGAACAGACTGCGCGAGCACGCGCCGTGGCGCGTTCCCGGAAATAACCGCAACATTGTGCCAAAAACAAGAAAGGAAAATAATTACCCTCTGAATAGAGGGAAGTGTTCACAAAAACAAACGCTGTAATGACAGCAGACCTGTGTTTCTGACCTTCAAAATACCTTAACCACACACAGGGCAGGACTGTGCTTTCCTGTGATGCCAGTCCCAGCCCCCCAGCCCAGTGGCTGCGGAATGTAAATACTGGCTGAAATGACTACGATCACCGATAGACACAGACCAGGGCTGAGATGCAACCATACTGCATAGGCTGTGTCCTTAACCTTGGATACTGAGTCCTGTCCCTTTTTCTCCTTTGTTGTCTCTGGGTTAGAGTCGTCAGTGGAGGGAAGTAGACGTGAAACCCCATGGATCAAATTATGTCTAATTATAGATTTCTTTTTTAACCAAAAGTTTTAAACTGGAACTGATCCCCCTTCTGGGGTGAGGATTAGGATGGCAGCTTTTGAAATGTTTTTCTAAGAATTAAATGAAGATGCCCGCTGAGGGAATGGCTGGCAAACAGGAACACTTCCGTTCCTTCAGACACTGTCAAACTGTTTGTAACAACGAGAAAGTATGACAAAACCAGACAACACCAGTAATTACAGTCACTTATTGTGTCCCCTTATATCTCTTCCATTTCTGCTTAAGAAATAGCTGACAGTATTACGTAAAACACCCATCAGAATGAAGTCAGGCATGAACTAAAGATAAAAAATTAATTTGATTTGACTGTGAAAGCGTTGAGGCAGTAAAAATGTCTGTGTGTCAACTGCAGTGATAATTGTAGCCCAGGCATTCTAGATCTGAACTCTAGGGGGCGCAGCTTTTCTCAGGTCTCTAATTTAAGTCCTTGTCCCATTCTTTGTCCCAGTTCCCATGTGCCAGATCATTTTGTGCTAATTGTTTTTGGAACAAGACAGCTAACAAACTCAGGCAACCTTGAAAAGGTTTGTGTTTATATTATAATGTTTATCTGCAACTATTTCTTTTATGCTGATTTTTTAAGGTATTTATTTGCTTCTCTGCAATCTGGTATCACCAGTTATGCTGCTGAATCTCTGGTCGTTATTGCAAATCCCGCCACCACACACAGCTGGGAGTACCAGTGCACGTATCATGGGTTTATTATTGAGTGTGCATTCTGTGTGTGCCGGGGTGATGGGGGAAATGAAGGAGGGAACCCACGTGAGCATGTGCTCTGGGGTAAGTCAGACACAAAGCACGCTGCAAAGTACAAGCACACGGTCATGATGTCGACTCTGCAGACGGAAACAGGGCAAGCCTGGCCTGCCAAGGTAAACTCAGACTCAGCCTTGAGGCCTCCAGCCTACAGCACGTTCAGCTCACGTCCTCAGTGCTGCCATCGAACGCCAGGAGCTCACATGTACATTAGCCCCAGGTATTCCTGTTATACCATCTGTGCTCCACACCCTGTTGAGGAAGGGAAAGGACTTACAGATCGCCCGTTTTCCTGACGGGCCATTCAATTATGCCTCTTATTTTTTATTCATTTAGAGAAATCCGAGTTAGCACAGTGTTGCATCCTTTTTCTCTAAAGGGGACACGTTGGGTAACTGATTGCATTTAGCGGAATATGCTATTGGCCATGTACCAGTCTCGAAAAAAGAGACGGCACTTAATTGGATTTACTTTCCGAGGGGAGAAACTAGCGAAACAGAGGGACCTTTGGTCCATGACCTACAGCTGATTCTAGAGACAAATATGTCTTTTTTTCCCAATTGTGTACTAATTTTGTTGTTTGTGAATATATATAGCATAAATACATGTTTGTGTGGGAATACATACATACGCACCCACTCAGATGGCAACATATTAAACTGAATTTATTAAATTACATATTTACCAGGATTTTTCCTGGATTCAGCTAGCAGTGTGTAGTGATTATGAATTTACTCGTATCAAAAATTGCTCTAATAGTTTTATGAGACAGCTAGCCCCCATATTGTAAAAATGGGTCTATAGTCCAAATCATCTACAAGTGCATTTTGTTCTGCGTGCTTGAGTCAGAAAATTCTGACCCCACGATTTCCCCCCAATATTCAAGTTGGTGCAGATTCTCTATGGCGCCTGTTTGTTTCCTGTCCGTTTCACTGCACAGCCACTCTGCACTGCATGCCTCACCTCTGTGGTGGAGGGAAGAACTTCAGACAGGGTGAGGTGTCTGAGAATAGCTGTCCTTGATACAACCCTGCTCTGTGTCCCAGCCTCGGAATTCACGGCATGGCGTCAGCGCATCACTTCCTGTGCTGCTTGGCCACCATTTTTTGCTCATTTTTAACTTATGCTTGTCTTGTTTTTGTTGTGTGGCGTGGCTAAACTTCATATGTGGCATCGCTGAACTTAATGCTTGGTGCGGTTAAGCTACATGGATGGCGTGGCTAAGCTTCATACGTGGTGCGGCTAAGCTACATACGTGGCGTCGCTAAGCTTCATATGTGGCGTGGTTAAGCTACATGTGTGGCGTGGCTAAGCTTCATACGTGGCATGGGTAAACTTAATGCGTGGCGTCACTAAGCTTCATACATGGTGTGGTTAAGCTACATGCGGGCGTGGCTAAGCTACATGTTGCTTTTCTGGACTTTCTTTTTTCTTTTCTGTCCATTCTTTGCTCCTCTCTCCCTCCCTACTCTCAAATTCAAATTTAAATTAAAAAAAAATGCTTTATTGGCATGACAGAATGAAATTTAGTTTTTCCGAGGAAATTGAAAAATAACATTAATACAAAACATTCTATCCATTATAATACAGCAACCCCCTCCCTCCCCCTCTATATTTAAATGTGTGCACATGAGCAGCAGTTCTTCAGCTCCTGTCTGTCTCTTCATCTCTCTGTCTCTGTGTGCCGGGAATGTCATTTATTTGTCCTGTGTAGCCTTTATTGGCATGAAAATCCTTTATTGGCAAGACTGACAATTACTTTTTTTGTGTAAACATCACCTAAACATGAAGAGAGCTCCCACAGATAAAAAAGCTTTACATTTAAGCATTTCTATATGTTTTTCTATTTCTCAGTCAGAACTAGGGGGATATTCAAGGCTGCATTGTATATCACATGTATGAAGGGCTCACATGTGTGAAGGTCTGACTACACAGGGTCACTGAAAGGGGTGAGGTCAAGGAGATGGGTTTGGTTTCTTAGCAAAGGCTCTCCACACTCAGAAATATAGCAGCAAAAAACCAAGGCATTGAGAGCGTTCAAAGGTTGGAGTACAGACAGTCAAAACACAGGTACACAGCTATTTATACAATTCAGCTTCTGCATGTTGAATACATCCTTAGAGGGGTCTACACCCATAAGTTTAAAATTTATTAGGCACAAAACGTAAAAAAAAACTTTTCACAGGGAGAAAGAGGTGCTACTCGAAGATCGATACAACGACAGCAGTGTTCTGCTCACAAACAACGGCCCGTAGATGCAGGTTGGATGGCCAGCCACCTGTAAAATAACACTGTCAGGGGTAAGAAAAGCTTACGGAGAAGATGGGGTGGGGTGGGGGCTCTAGTTAACGGACTGTCTTCATGAGAGGTTTCGGGGCACAGCAAGACCAGAGGCATGGTGATCTAATGCTTTTAATTCCCAACAATCTTCCTCCATCTTCCCATCTGGGGGCAGTGATTGAAGCCATGGAAGAGCAGCAATTACTATGACACGGGTTCCCTCATTCCCGTCCAATCCCCTCACCTCCTCCGTGAATCAAAGTGTGGAGCCTGACTTTGAAGTTGCCCCGTTTGCTCCCCATCAAGCGCAGGTACAGATACACTAACAGGCTGCAGGATTAACTGGGCCTTTCATGATTATCTCGCAAATGGCAAAATTCAGTAGGGCAGATGTGGCTGCCATTATGATGGCTATCATTATCTGTACCTCTCACCTCTCACACAAGACGTTGAATATAGCTTGCAAGATCTCAGTGCAGGCGCTTGATTGTTCCCTAATGTTGGGGGAGAACCTGTAAATGACCAGCAGCAGCATAATGTGTGGCACTGCGGCGTTGACCCCCGGGCCGGGAACATGGGGCCGCGAACATGGGGTCACGCTAACGAGGGGCCGGGCTGCCTTCTGTCCGATAATCACCAAATCATGACTCATGAAATCATGAAAATTAGCCCATTGAAAATCACGATTAATCAAGATTAAAGGTCCTCGGATCAATGTGAAGCCAATGCTTATGACAGATATGGAGTGACAGTGTTGAAGTGACAGTGATGGAGTGACAGTGTTGGAGTGACAGTGATGGAGTGACAGTGTTGGAGTGACATTGATGGAGTTACAGTGATGGAGTGACAGTGTTGGAGTGACAGAGATGGAGTGACAGTGATGGAGTGACAGTGTTGGAGTGACAGTGATGGAGTGACAGTGTTAGAGTGACAGTGTTGCGGGGCTAGGTGCCAGGCCTGGTGGAGGGAGATGTCAAAGTGGTCAGTGTGAGACAAGCTAATAAAGACAGCGATCACTCTAAAGGCTCATTGAGGGGAATCGGGACGTGGGAGGCAGAGTAGTCTTTCCTTTATTCGTTCCCTGGGAGGTGGAACTGTCCTTGCCTGTCAGCTCAGCCGCCCCCCCATTTCCCCCTCCCGCTGGGTGAGGCTAATCTCCAGTGTTCCAGTCTCCCTGTCTGCTCCGAATGTGGTGGGGGCAAGCACCGGTGGCCTGGGTCAGGGGTAAGTCTAGCTGTGAGGCATGTGAGTCTGGGAAAATAAACATTGTAGACACACACACACACACACACACACACACACACACACACACACACACACACACTCTCACACACACACACTCACTCACACACAAACACACACACCCATATACACACACACACACACACACACACACACACAAACACGCACAACAACAGTATGTGTTGTTTCTTATATTGATGTTCTGAAATCTGTGGTGCATCTCCATGACCAAATAAATACAGCCACACATAAACAGTGACAAATGATAAAGCTTCGGAGTTTCCATGGAAACTTAGTGACCTGAATATTAACTGCCTTTGGCTTTATAGCAGATGCGTGATGGAGAAGGGGGGGGGGGGGGTTCCAGAAAAACAATCTCTTTTGAGCTAATAATGACTTGAATGACATTGTGATTGATCGTATCTCGAAACACATGAGCATACTATAGTGTTATAATGGCCAAAGGTGTCATTCAGTCTTGCTCTGTATCCCAATGGACCAATCACAGAACAACAGTGTGTTCCCAGAGCTCATTCCTAAAAACATTTAAGGAAACATTCTATAAAGCTTCAGTCAATCAATCAGTCGATTCATTTTTCTGTCACCCTTTTACATGTTTCATGTTACGAAGACGCTTTACAGACACAATGGTGCAGTGTTTCCCGGCCCGGTCCCCCAGAAAGCATGCCTAAGGCAAGTAAGGACCATGGCTTAAAGGGGGGCCCATTCACTGCTGGCTGGCCCTGGGAGTCCTAAATAATGGAGTTGTGGGCTTGACTATTGTCACCTGTTGTTTTTCCACCATCTGGTACCCTACTCCCCACCACCCAATTCTCAAACCCTTAATTTTACAAACTGATATTAAAGGAAGCCTCTGGTACTTCCTTTGGTCCAACCAAGCAGGAAACGAAGAGAGAATCCCCAGTGCTGGCTCCACTGAGTAGGAGACAAGGAGCCACACTGAGTAGGAGACAAGGAGCCCCACTGAGTAGGAGACAAGGAACCCAAGAGAGGAGGCGACAAGGAGCAAATCCCCAGAACTGGTCCCACCCAGCAGGAGACGAGGAGCAAATTCACTAGAGCTGTCCCAACAGAGGAGGCAACGTGGAGCGAATCCCCAGGATGGCCACACTGAGTAGGAGACAAGGAGCCCCACTGAGTAAGTGACGGGGAGCGAATTTCCAGAACTGGCCCCACCCAGGAGGAGACGGGGAGCGAATTCCCAGAACTGGCCCCACCCAGGAGGAGACGGGGAGAGAATCCCTAGAGCTGGTGAAACCATTATCGCCCTCACATGTGTGTTGTTCTCTTGTTGCTGTCGCCAGAGGGGGCAGAAGCCGTGTTAGTGCTCTAATTGGTGACGTTGGTCGTTTATCCAGCCTCCCCATTGATCTGATAGGATTAGTTACAGACTGGGAGTCCTGAGGAAGCGTTACCCCAGGAACCCTGACACATACAATGTTTTTGTGGGGTGGTTAAGCAGGGAATGAGGCCGTGTAGTGTAAACAGGAAACGTAGTACATATAGTATAGTAATATATGGTATAGTATATATAGTACAGTGCTGTAATGTGGTACGGCACTGAAATCCGCCCTGTTATGGCCTGAAGCCTGAGAAAAACGCACATACTTTTTAAAATCAAGACAGGAGATCAATTCCATGTGATAACTTTATATCGATTTAGTTCAGAGTTATTATTTTCTCAGCAGAACCAAGCTCTGGGAATAAAAATGCTTGTTTCTGAGTTACAGAAACAGTTTTAATACGATTTGTCGCAGATTTGTCACAGATCTGTCACTGTGAATCAGATGTTTTGATCCAGCTTATGACTGCTGTCTTATCATCGATACTTCATTCATTTTCTGAAAGCGCTTGTTCAGGGTAGTGAGTCATCTAATTCAGGGTTGTGGAAAGGAATTCAGGGTCTCTTCATTTCAGAGCCTAACCTGGTAGACGCAAGGCATGAGGCACATGAGGGTACACCCAGGACAGGGCGCCCGTCCGTCAAAGGGCCACAGGGCTGGAGACACCCAAACAACCACTCACGCATAGCCGATATTGCAGCCACAAATCCAGAGAGTGGGTGTGAACCGGAGCAACCTTCTGGTCACAGCCTGCTGGATCGCCTGCTCAGCTTAAGCCCCACAATATAAATTATTAAAGCACGGTGGAGCGTTCTGAGATGCCTGGCGTGAAGAACCTCTGCCTGTACGTCTGGTATTTACTTAACAAGGACTGACAAGAGTCAAGCCTCTCCCTCAATGACTTTTTGAGTTCCGCCCCACGTGTGAGGGAACCAGGTAACCCCCACTCGAGCCGTGACCCCACATTCACATGGCGAGCAGCGCCTGCGGTCATACTTGGCTGTGTTTCTGAATCCGCTTTCGATCTCACGCATTCCTCCGACGGCCGGGTTCTAAAGCCCGTAACTGCTGGACGAGCCCCTGACGGTGCTGCTGGCCTGTTAAGCACTTCCACCTCAGTGTTTGTTCCCTCCTTTGGTGCAGAATACAAAAAAAAGTTTTTATTTTTTATATACAGGGTAGGAAAAACAGAAAAGCTTTCAACCAGGGCTGACTGCAGACCTCATCAACAGTGAAAGTACAGAGAGTGTGAAAAGGCTGATTGACTTCCCAGCATCAATAACCTCGGCAACAAAAAAACCACACAAGTCCGGCTCTCCCTGGGCTCATATCCTCTCAACCTACTCTGTCGCCAAGGAAACTGTCAGAACCTGAGCTCTCTGTGTCTCGTGACAGCGGGAGAGATGAGTGTTCTTCTGCAAGGCAAGCATAAATATCCACTCAGCAAGGTTATCCGCCCGAATGAATAGAAAATTAAGACTAATCTAAACGTGAGCCTATTAGCTACCTTCTAAATATTGTTGATGGACAGCAGTTGACTACAGTGTTGCTTAAAGCACAAAATAATGGCTGTATTTTACATTTCAGATTTTTTTTCTGATACCATATGCATCCTGATTACATGCAATACATAAAAGATTGCCTTTGAGGAAGAGAATGTCGCAGAGGGTCCATTTGAGCCATAGAGGTGATAAACTTAAATAAATGTAATAATGAGAAAAAACTGTGCTTGCTTCCTAGTTGGTGAAAATTGCTTCCTAGCGAGTGAAACTCTCCTGAGACTGTAACAGTGTGAACAACAATGTGAAAGATATCAGCACAAACAGAGACATATTTATGTACCCACCCACCCTGCCTGGGTCTGAGTACTGAAATCCCGATAAGCTAAAGGATAAATTTGAGACAGTCGGGCAGTTTCACACACCTGGGGCACTATTTTGAGGTGAGCTTAGCGGAGGAAGGGAACATCTTTCTAATTTACCGATCAATACAAAGGCCAGATGTTTCCCAGCTGCGCAGAATTAGTTTTTCTTGTGGATATCTTTAATCTTTGGGACTTCCACACATTTATCAATAATTCACATTTGAAGAACCATCTATTGAGCTATTATCTACTACAATGTCACGTGCAAAATCTTTTTTCAGCAGGCGGCTTCTCTCTTGTCTCATCCCCCAAATCGACATCTGCTCAGCAGTGCTAACGAGACTGGACGTGCAGAACCGGCGCTATATTTAGGTGACATCAATTAGCTGGCACGCTCCCTGTGGGAAGAAGCTGGTGTTTTCAGCAGCGAGTAACACGCAACATGGCCGGCCCTGCTTGGCGAACCCAGGGCCTAGCCAGAGGCCAGCCAGGTTCGCGCTCACCGCTGTGTGTAATGAGACCTGGGGGAGACCGAGCGTCTGGATGAAGGAAGGTGGCTGCACCAGGGCCCCCCCTGACCGGTGACCGGGGAAGGGGAGGGAGTCCCCTACTAACCTGTGGGACCCAGATGCAGGCGTGAGGAGAATGGAGTCATGACCTGCAGACGTGCAAAGAAGAACTCTGTACTGGGCACCACAGAAAACAACAGAGTTAGTTATGGACAGGGCGTTACAGGCAAGAGTCTGCAGGCTATCTTACCTGAGATTGCACCTATGCCTGTTAGCAGGACTCCAGTTTCTGCCTGGCAATGGTGTGACTCGAGTTTCAGACTGAACAGGAGACAAACGCATGTAACATGAAGATCAAACCTCAGATCATTGCTTGAGAAAGAAATATGTACCCATCCATCCTGCCAATCCAATATAAACAAATAGCCACTGTATTATAAAGAGTCACCTGTTCTCGAGGAAGATTACGAGCTATGAATCTTTTTAAGCCACTCACAAATGATGAAGCCACAATAATGACAATTGATCTTAGATAGAAGCTATTACTGTGGGCAAAATAACCCCTTTTATTTTTATTTAAGTCCTGCCTCTGATTCTTCTTTTCCATTCTGCCTGCTGTCAAGAATGATGTGGGCGACAGCACCGTAGGTTTCGACCACTTCTGCAACACTTTCTATCCTTAGTTTCCTCAGTGAAACCAAAGCTAACGTTCTGACAGATATTAACAACTTACAGAGTCATCCAAAAAAAGTAATGTATATATATATATTTTAGTTTTAGTTTTAGTTGCAAAACGGTAAGAGTCTGTGCAGTTATGAGTCCAGAGTCCTGGTCACACCATTCTTTTGTAAATTATTATTATTTATTTTTTTACTTTTGGGATTGCAGTAATTAGGCTGGATGGCAAAAACATGAGATAGCAGACAACTTGGACACTAACTGATAGCAACGAGCAGTTTGTTTTGCCCTGCTAGTTCTGCCCTGCAGGGGAATCATTTCTCTGCATTTTCCACTGCTTTTCCTTGGATGAATGGTACGGCTCCCGCATCTGTCTCCAGGAAGCCAGCGCCTGTCTTGCACCAGGCTATGTCTGACACAAGTTGCTTAGAGCTCTTTTAGGTTATTATGTCTTCAGTCAAAGAGTAATCACAGCGTTTTCTGAAAGCTTCATTCTTCAATTCTCCCAGCTTAATTGTAAATCTTATTTGGGCCAAACCATGGCCGTCCAACGCCGCGTGGAGCAGACTATCACGTTTGACTGCCAATTGCATGAGTTCCCATTAATGTGCCAGAGATCCCTATTGGTCGATTTGTCAACGCATCGACAGCTGATTCGCTTAAATGAAAGGAGGCAGAAGCCGGAATCCTGCCCACAACAAAAACACTGCATAATTTGCTAAGCGATCATCGGACCTCAAGGACTTTGACGGACTTTGTCGGACTTTGACACTGCTCGATTTAGTGCAATGGAACTGAAAATAACTTCCTTTTCATGTTTAAAGACACTGTTTCTCTCACAATGTCCCAGTGTCACTCAGTTGACAAAGAATACCGAAAAGTAAAACTTTGTTAATAAATGTTATTTACGGCCTGTGTAGCCCATGAATCAAATTCACCGTGCTTCCTCGACAATGACCACTATGCGTAAAAGCTCAGATATAATTTTTCATGTAGTCAAGGCCTGGTAGTCCCCCTGACATGTGGCCTAAATGCCTTTCTGCCTCCATGTGGCTGATTTGCACTTCTGTTCAGATCATCCTTGGAGGATTCAGGGGGCTTTGAATTCTCAAATAAGAATAATCCTCTTATCAGTAATACATTTGTCTTCCCTCTGCCCCGCCCCTCCCTGACTGCATTGTGAGCCGTCCCAGGAAAGCAGAGGCAGTGGTTCTGCCCTGACTCCTCTGCCCCCTCCGACTTGGCCATCTCTCTATGCCTCGCGCGTTCAGGGTTCTCTCACCCAGCGCCGCACACAGACGACTCTGCCCCCTCCGACTTGGCCATCTCTCTATGCCACGCGCGTTCAGGGTTCTCTCACCCAGCGCCGCACACAGACGACTCTGAACAATCTCGACGGGTTCCCTCCTAATTTTCTCTCCCAGATGGTAAGACTGCTGAAGGAAAACCACACTTAAGCTGCCCCTGCCGCTCAGTTAAAAGAGAGAGGTCGTTTTAGGATGACAAAATCTAATCAATTCTAACACGGAAACAGAAATAAAACAGGCCAGTATTATCCCTGATCTAATAATGATAACAAATGCCACAAAAAGAAAACGTCCCACAACATACTGCTCTATTTCTGAGATTTTCATTGAAATGACATTAAAAGCCTTATAAAATATAAAATTTTCCTTCTAGATCAGAAGACACAGAAAACCGGAAACCAAATCATTCTCCAAAAAACCGAAGGGGTTTCCCGGAGAGAACTGACGTCTTTGAACGGGAAAATTACCTTCACAGGCGAGATTTCTAAAATAACACCCTCGGGATTTTGGTTAGAGGAATACAGTGGAATTGTCTATTCCTGCCTGTGTCAAACCAGAATCACTCAAGTAAAGTGTCAAATGCGTTTGAGTGAAAATAAACAAAAGGGTAGAAAAAAGGGCAGAATAACACTTGATTATGGACACAGTTGAGATCTAATTCAATCTATTTCAACTGACACACTCTGTGTAAGAAAATAATTTGTGCAAGCTGTTAAACAATTGGCTGTTCCTGTTCTGGCCCTGGGAAAAAAAAAAAAAACAAGTTTAATTGTTTTTGCTGAAAGAACTACAGTTTTCGTCACTGCTATAAGTCACTGTAAAGAGTTCTTTAATTTAAGTCTGCGCTCAGGCGAGCGCCTTTACTGACTGAGCCACTCTGTAAACTCCAGCTCATAGGGCTCAGTCTGCGCTCAGGCGAGCGCCTTTACTGACTGAGCCACTCTATAAACTCCAGCT
>JAOVYW010033666.1:17784-28537 GCA_025775045.1 Hiodon tergisus
CTCAGAGGGCTTGTGCTAGTGTTAACACAACCATACTCAGAGGGCTTGTGCTAGTGTTAACACAACCATACTCAGAGGGCTTGTGCTAGTGTTAAGCACACAGTTTCACAGTTTCATTTGTCCCAGTACTTGAACTGGAACTCGTAAGGCAACAAAAAAAAAAAGCAAATATAAAGAAGACTGTTTTTAGTATATTCTGAATTAATTGATCCCCAAAAAAAAAGAAAAAAAAGGAAAATAAATCAGTCCAGTTTCATTCGATTACTGCACTGTAAATTATTAAGGAATTATTTATTCATACATTCATTCATATTTAACAAATGTATTCATATTAATTGAGGTTCTGTACTCATATGCATTATGAGAGGCACTTACTGATATCATGCGTCTGTTAACTCTCTCATGGGAAAATATAGCCGTAGCCTATTTGGGTTTTTACACAATGCGACATGGCGACTAAATTATGCTATGGTTTGTCATAGTAAAAAAAAAAAAAGAAGAAAAAAAAAGAATAAATAACAGGCACTTATTAAATGTATAAATGTGTTGACTCAATCTGTTTTGTAATTTATTTGACAGAAGAGAGTTAATACTGGTTAGTTAACACTGGTTAGTTAACAGGGACCAGATATTCAGAATATGCAGCTGGATGCTGCTACAGCACCCTGTGTTCTCTCTAGAGCATATTCAGTGCTCAGAACTCAGAGCTCAGTTTGAGTGTCAATCTTCCTGAGGATTGCTCAAGGACTGGGCAACATTTGTCAGCTCAGATTTATCAATTCCATTAGCGGAGGAAGTCGAAGATCTTATGTTTCAAGGAGATTTCTGAGATCGAGGGAGGTGGCATGGGGTGGGGGGGGTGGGGTGGATTAAATTACATGAAGCATCCGTCCCTCTCATGGAAGGACAGAGCGAACGTTGCAAAGGTGATTCCTGCAGGTGCTTATGCAAGGCCGTAAATGTGAACAGTGTAAAAGGGGACAAATGTCTGAAAAACTAAATGCAGCCGAATGCAGCCTATCCTGCTTAATAAAGATGAATTATTTAATAATAAAAAAAACATATATATATATATATACACACACACACACACACACACACAGAGTGACATAAACCAGCTCAAGAAAACTTTTGAGATGCACAGTTGTATGTGCCGGCCAGCTATTGTGACAAAGGCAATGTCAAACTCATGCAGGGACAGGGACAGGCATGTGAAGTCCCTGCAGCAAAACTGACACATCCAAAGTGAATCATGTTGGTAACCTTTTGCAAACCCATCGAGTTCAGAAATAACCTTTAGAACATAGAGGAAGGTTTTTTTTTTTTTTTTTAAATCTGCCTACTCAGTACAACCCTTTGATGTCTCTGACACACTTCTCCTTATATTATCATAGTGGCAGAGATGTCTGTTATGAGGCAGAGACTTCATAGATATTACATCGCTACGCATTGTCAGAGCTGGGCATTCCACCTTTAAAATGTGACTTTCAACTAAACAAACCAACAGGAAAGCTTTTTTTTAAATGAACTTTTTACTGACGTACTTCTTACAAATTAGGGGAAAAAAATGTTTCACCGAAAGTGATCCCCGCCCTCCCACCCGTCACCTCCCCATGAAATTGTATATACACACACATTGCAATGAGCATTCACCAAACAAATGACTTCATACAGAGCATCACTCTTACCACTCTCCCTACTTCACGTCGCTCCATTTCATCTCCGCCATTGTCCTTCAGATATCTCCGTCAGGAAAACAAACGAGTAGCAGAGCCTTCATAGTTTCCAGCTTTTAAACAAACTTTAAACAGGGCTTAATGTGCGTGGTAATGGATTATTAGTGTGATGCAGTTGGTTCACTTCCTGTTGCTATGGGCACGCTCTGGGAGCATGTGCAACGTGTGATTGGGCAGATACACGTGTGGGTGTGGTCCTCTGAGTTATTTTCCTGTCGGACCAGATTGTTGGGATATTACAATTGGCTTTATTTTATTTATTATAGGAACAGTTGAAAATGTTTTTTTTTTAAAATTATAAATGATTATAACTACAGTGGAACTCCAGATTAAGTCTTTAAATTGATTTAGACCATAATGTATCCAATGATTTCTTCCAGCTCAATTGTTCCAAGGGCGACGTTTATACAACGTTGTTTTGATAGTACCCTAAGAAGAATCCGTGTTGAAATGAGTCAGCAGAACATTGAATTTCCAGTCTTTTAACAGTGGGTGATGTCATCTCATCCTCAACAACCCTTGTCAGAGGTAAAACAGTCCTACAATATTCCAGGATATGTTTATAGGTATTATCCCCTGCTATAAGGTATAATTTCGTAATACCATTGCCGTGTCGACATTGCAAATTTTACTTAACATTACTAGTTACCACAGTTCAATTATAATCAATTATGAAATTCTACGAGTCTCTGGAACTCTACTGGAGGGATGGAACACCATTCTTCCAAAAGATATTCCTTCATTTGGTGTTTTGATGATGGTGGTGGAGAGCACTTTCCAAAATCTCCCAGAGGTGTTGAATTGGGTTGAGATCTGGTGAGTGCGAAGGCCATAGCTTATGATTCACGTCATTTTCCCACTCATCAAACCATTCAGTGACCCCTCGTGCCCTGTGGATGGGGTCATTGTTATCCTGGAAGAGACCACTCCCATCAGGATAGCGATGTTTCAACAAAGGCAGGTCCAGGCATATGTTTGGTGGGCCGGTCCATTCTGAGGCCCGGTGTTAACAAATGCCCTGGGCTTGGGCCCTAGCTTCAGTCAGTCACTGGATAAGGGTGATCACTCAGAATAACTTTTTAATGATTTGCAGTGACCCTTCCCATCAAGGGGAAACGTGGACCCAATCCAATCCAGAAAAAAAGAAACTCACAGCACAACAGAGCTTCCGGAACCACTCACCGTAGCCTAATCCTTTAATTTGTCACCCATGTATAATGCAAAGTATGGAGTCCAATGCATATCTTACCGCTGATAGATTTTTTCAGTCTGATCTTAGTGAGAACATTTCTAGATATTTACTGAAACAATTTCAGGTAAATTACTCAGATATTACTGAAGATCGTACTACAGTGCCAAAGAACAGACTGTTATTATTACATATGAAAATTTTACCGTTGTATTACGGTTGCAATCTGAATTTTGCAATAAGGAATTAAAGATTTATAAAAAGGTCCAACCTCCAGTTTATTGTTGCAGTGGTAATATACTCATGGGTGCCTTTATAAGTCCCAGAAACACCTGACAACGTGAATTAATGGCATTAATAACTGGTAATTCTGGTGAACCTAAATAGTTTTTAAAAGAATCCAGTGAGTTGCGTCTTTTCACCGTCTTCCTTAACATTTTACCCTTTGTAATGTTAAGACCCTTTCTCCTACCCCTCTACATGCTGACAATTTTTTTTTTTTTTTACCTCATACTTTGGAATTGCTGGTTTACTTTGCTTTTTATTGTCTGACTTTTGATGAATTTCATATAGTATTTAGGCTACTTAATATTAATTACTTTAATTAGTTTACATAACATTTAATTCCTTGGGAAGCTAATAAAATTAGTCTATAAAATACAGCGTTCTTGTATTTATTCAATTAGTTTTTAATCAAAAAGATTACTTATTAATTTTCAGAAAAAAATTAAAACGATAACCGTGTAATTAATTGTCATTATTAATGTTAATCCCACAAATGTGTCTTAGTCTGATAAATCTGGTCTGTACCAAATATGTAATTAGAGCAGCAACGTTTGAGAGGCTCTCTTACCTACCGCAACATCAGCCCGAGTTTAAACTTTCCCTAGTAAGCCCTCCGCCCCTACCCGCGGTTATCACAGTAAATACAATGATGTATTGCCCCTATGCCCCCTTCTCCAGTTGGAAATGTTTATTGTTTCCCACTAATATAAGTAGCTTTCTTGCACAGAGACATTTATTACAGTGCAGTGGAAATAAAAACATTCAAAATAACACTCGTATGTCGAATATTCGAAGGTTACGGCGCCATGGACGACTGCGCTCCATGAATTCCTATGGTTAATGTCTTTCTGATGCTAGAGGAGATGTACCCGCTGCTGGTTAACACTGATGGACAGAATTCAGCAATCCATTGGCTGTGGGTTTTGTAAAATTCATTCAACTTAGTCCAATAGCAACCGGAGAAAGGGAGAGAGAGAGCGCGAGAGAGGAGAGGAGAGGGGGAGATCGACTGGTACAGCCTTGGTCTCGCTTCCTATTCCGTTTTTTTCGGTCCAGTCTCCCACTCTTCTCTCTCTCTCTCTCTCTCTCTCTCTCTCTCTCGCCCCCCCCCCCTCTCTCTCTCTCTCTCTCTCTCTCTCTGTGATGGCAAGAGATTCCCTACAATTCACAGGTCCTCTGCAGTAAATCTAATGCATTTCCCCAGTGCGTGTATAGGTCACTAAAAGCAGAAGGGGAGTTTTTTTTTTATTGGCCAAAACAGAATCTAGGGTTAAACTGTTTTCATTTGGACTGAGAGATTGGGTCTGGATTTTTGCAGGACAGGACGCGGAGTTTTAGATTTTCCTTGAGATATATCCCGAAGTCCGGACGAGTCAGATGGTGCAGATAAGGTAAAGGCAAAATGTAACTGTCATTTACAATCTGTACTTCGGTTCGCTCTTGGTGCGTATTTGGAATAGACGTCTTGATATTTTTGTTTGATTTGTTTGTTTGTTTTACAGCAGTCTCTAAGTGTTGCTTTTCTAATACGTGGGCATCTATCTATCTGGGGGATTCATTCCGCAGTGTGCAAGCAACCTGTTATTTCATTATTTATTTGATTTATTTTAGAAACTGGATTATCACAGACGACAGTTATAAAATATTGTTTCCCGGATTATGCCGTTTAGGCACGGTTTATTGACGAAAGACCTTCGGTGCTCACGTTTTTTAAATCGGCAGCGAATGACGCCGAGCTTTTGGTAGAAATGCAAATATGAAGCCCGTTTGACCAAATATGTTGTTTATTAAGCTAGAATTTAAGTATTCCCTTTTACTCTTAAACGCTATTACAGGGACCTTAATATATTGCATCTTAGTGTACAGTTCGGCTAGAATAAAACGAGTGTACTATGCTCGGCGCAGAACGCTTTTGACCGTCGTTCTTAATCTGTATCCATAATAGCAGTGTTCGGTGGAAATTCTCTTTATATGGTTTTTAATTGGTAATTTGGTAAAAACCAGATTTGAAGCACCAGTGACAATAACAGAAATGGCAAAAGTAATAGAGTAGAGATACTACAAAGTAGTATTAGTAATGGTTTAGTAGTAGCAATAGTAGTAGTAGTAGTGACACCAGGAGCTGCAAAGTAGTCGTGGAAGTATCTTTCGTTAGCCGATCTACCACCGCATATGTACACAGTATTAAAATATAACTTTCATATCCTCCGCCAAGGAATAACTACGTCTATAAGGCATTTGGCTCTTGCAAGTTCAGCAGCGAGCCACAAGATGGTAGTGTGGACAGAGATTTTTTTCAAGGTCTTCGGAAAACGAGAAGTGGTTACATGTGTTACAGGCAATCTCAAGACGAATCGTCTCTGCAATGTATTTAGTGGGGCACTGTTGAGCCACTGCTGATGTAAGTAGCAGTTTTTAACGGGAATGGGGACAATCCGTGGTAAAAAAAATATATATATATTTTATCGTTGACTCCTGCAATTAAACTACTGTCCTAAACGTCAGCTGTTGGTTTTTGGTGTGCGTGGGACATCACTGCTACCCTATAGTCAAATCACACTTATTGTATGTATTCATTTGCAAAGGTGACCAGAGAGTCGTACTGGTTACCGCCAAAAATATTTTATTTATTGATTATTTACTGCTATTCTATAGTTTAAGTCGTGTTTTAGTTGGAAACGACACCCTATAGCCGGCGAACGAGGGTATGAATTCAGATATGTCAGTAAATTAAAAACAGTAAATTAAAAGTCCCACAAAAAAATCAAGGCAAAAACAAACATATGGGTTCATGGATTTAGAAAAAAGAAGGTGATATTTTCGGCTAACGGGCTTGTAATTGTTGACAATTACTATGAATTTAGTGGCTAAGTTAACCAAAGATTACTATTTTTTTCGCGCAGAACAAAAAATGATTATAATTCTTTAACTAGGCATATTCTTAGTGTTTACTCATTGATTCAACTGTATATTGACTAGAATTAACCAGTGGCACAACATTTCTCAAAGGTACCACAGTATTGTCGAGTA
The DNA here is from genome assembly GCA_025775045.1 of Hiodon tergisus. Lineage (NCBI taxonomy): Eukaryota > Metazoa > Chordata > Actinopteri > Hiodontiformes > Hiodontidae > Hiodon > Hiodon tergisus. The sequence continues at coordinate 24,025 of JAOVYW010033666.1, forward strand.
AATATTATGAAAAAAAGTGACAAATTAAATACTCTATTCCTATCTTCAGATGCTAATAAAACCATCCAAACTCAGTTAAAATATATTTTAAGAAACCATACTTTTGGGCAATTTTGTCCTGTAAGGAACCTGAAAAAAATAAATAAAACACATGCATGTTTACATGAAAACTTAATCCCTCAATCTGAAAATCTGTTATACTTCTGTTGTGTTTTTAATGAAAAGGCCAAAAGAAACGTCTACCTTTATTACAATAAATATTAAAGCCAGGGAACCTAGTACAGATGTGTGGCGAGCAGCTGACAGCCAGTTTCTGACTGCTTCCACTGAGCACGGTTCTGTTAATGTGGTTGTGTTCTGATCCAAACAACCCAGAGGCCTAAAATTTTAATTTAGCAGCTGTTTTGAACCCTTGAGAAAAAAGGTAACCGTTTTGACGTCTGCGAAGCTGAGATTGCTGCTCCATCTGGCGAGACACCGGCCTCATCGAAAGCTTCCCAGCATGCCTTGAAGCTGTGTGGCTCCACTTCAGCTCTTGGTCGCACTATTTGTAAATATGCTAATTTAAATCAGTAATGTCTATTTTTTTTTTTGTATACTTACCCCGCATATTCAAATCTCCCAAATTGCAAGGGCTGACTGTATATCAGTGTTGACAGATTCACATAAAATTGTCTTGATTTAGAGTAATAGCAGGAGCCCTCTGAAATGACTACCGAAAATATGCACAGTGCACGTAACCAGTATGGCACAAACGTAATTGATTGTTGGGTTTTAAGAATAAGCATCGTCTCCCGATCCAGTTCAGAGCGACTGAGTGGTACAGTTTAGCTTCCGTGCACTCGAGCACTGCCTGCTAAGTGGCTACGCTGTGAGCCATGTGGTTCTCAAGCCATCAGAACCTGTGCTCAGTCCTGTCACCTTATAATGGATATGTCCCCCGCTTGGTCTCCGGTGCCCCTGTCCACACCAGGCAGGCCTCGCCGCAAACCTGCTGTCGCGGTTTGATTTACGGTTTTGCTTTTCTGTATGTCTGTAATGGAGTTACAGTGTATACTAATGGGATGGTACCCCCGCAACACTGTTTATGGCACGCGGTGCGATGTTACCACGGAGCTAAATTGCGTCCAAGCAAAGAGCGCCATGCAGAACTCATATTTGGATTTGTATTCATGACCTGTTGGGGATGTCGTGTTCACGTTACACTGATGAGGGTTCCTTGCACCAGATCATTTATATTAATTAAAATGCAGTTTAAGAACCCCATCCTTATTAAAATGCACATGAATTATCGCCCGTAATCTCCACAAAGCAGATAATGTTCATTGGCGCGGCTAGTCTCCCCCTCCCTTGCCCTCCCACTCTCGGTGTCTTGGAGGGCCACGTTGTTATTGATATGTAACCTCATCCACTCTCAGGCCTTATCTAAGCCACAGTGATAAATAAAAGGGTCCAGAATTACCTCTCTGACCTTGATGATCACCAGACATTAATCTTCTACAACGTACATTAGCTATAAATTGGCAAGTGTTGCGCACCTACTACTGGGTCTCAACCACACAGATGCACGCACTTATATATACATATATATATGTGATAAATTGAGCTCTTCATTTTAAGTTTCATTAATGTGGAGACTAGTGCAAAATATTAAATATTTGATTCATCGAATGCCTGTAGTGGGTATGCACAGACTGTGGAGTGAGTTTGCAGAATTAGCATTTTCCTCTCTTGTATCCAGTAAAGTGATTTGTATTAGACATAGTCCCTTTCTTATGGTGGGCAAGATGGCCGTCCATTCTGGATATTAATTCGCTTGTGATGCGTTTATTTTATTTTCAATTAGGAAGTCGTGGAAAAAAAAAAAAAGACTCGACTACTACGGAGTCAGACATCGGCGTTTGAGTCGTTAATGAATATGTCAACGCTTTAGATTGTACAGCAGGGCAGTGGGGTTCGAGGAAGCAGGTAGCTCGTTGACATATTGAGCATTTGCTTAGATGTGAAAGCTGCCATTTCCTGTTATGGCGGAAGTGTGAAAACTAATTAATCTGCCTTTCAGAATCAGCTGAGCCTGAAATCCTGCTGACCGCTGGACTCTCAGCTGAGGTGACAGGGGGAAAGCATTTTCCTTGGAAATTAAATTACTCCCAGGACGTTTAAGCCCATAGGTCTCAGCATTATTTTATGCGAAAGGATTTTGGACTTGCAGATTCACTATTCATTAAACACCCCGTGAGCTTAGTCACGGTGGACGAGAGCCAGCGAATGCCGCGCTCCGGTGATTGGGGTGCACGTTCTTCGAGACGTACCGTTTGGAAATGACGGCTGACAGCGGTGGGGATAGTCTTGATAATTAATACCAGGACAGAAAATGCGGAAGGAGATGGCTCGGAGCATGTCGTTCTCGATAGCTTTGGCGTCATGTGACTTTGGGAATTACTCGCTAATTAAAACATCTAGATGACAGCGATGGTCGAGATCAGTACTGCAGCACTGTTGCTAATTTCATCATGACGACAGTGGGTTATTGTCAGTTAATAGCCTGAATAAAGTACATTTCATCATCCATCCAGAGTTCCGTGGTTAGTTCATAGCTTTTCCTAACCTGAGGGAGCTTCAGACATCTGGACATTGTCGGATAGTAATGAACGGTGGCGAGCACCTGAAGGCACAGCCTTTCCTGGTAGGTGGGATTACTCTGGAACCTCCACACAATGCTGGAGAGAACAAGGTAGGGATAAATGGAGTTTTTTCCTTAGATAGCCTGCCGATTTTACGGCGGTCAGAAGGCTGAGGAAGAAACTCTGCGGGACTGAGAAAACTCTCTTGGTTGGTATCGCTGATGCGGCCCTTAATTAAACACACTCCGGCCACCCCCCACCCGGGGGTAAGACGTCACTGCTGCCGCACCATGGTTCAAAATCGCGCTTTCCTGCGTGATCGACAATATTTACTGTTGAGCACTGACAGCCAGAGTTATATAAATCAATAGCCACAGATGAGATCCCGCTAACAGCCCTCCTCCCTGACAGCTCTGTTAATGGAGGAGAGCATTAATAAATGACTACTGAATGATTCCCTCTGATTTATGGAAGCCTCTTTCATTACGGGCAGTGGGTGTGCGCGGTTAGCCAATGCAGACCTTCAGTAATACATTCTTTTTAATGGCGGCAAGAAAATCAGACCCTCACATCATGGCTTCGTGAATGAGACCATGGTGGACCCGTCTATCTCCATTTAGGGCAAAATCTATGGCGGGGCTGTGCACAACACACTGCATTCTAATATTTCTGAAGGGGCGGACGTATTGTCGGGGGGTTGGTGTTTCAAAGGGTCACCTCTTAGCCTTAGGAGTTCAGTTCATGGGCACACATAGAATATGTCTTTCAAACAAATGTTTCTTGATCCTTATCATCGAAAGTAACATTTGAGGCTTTCTCAGAATTGCTTTATCGAGTTAGTGAGTAAAATATTGCCAAAGAAGAACTGAGTTGAACTTTTTGATGTTATGAGACTTGGCCGTTATTGGTTTTTTTAGTCACCATAATAAAACCAAACAGTATACATTCTATTCAACTCTGTTTTTACGCATTCAGCATTATACATTCCTATGCAAATTATTTATTTCATTTTCTTTCTCCAATTTTTTTACATGAGGAAACTAAACTTTGTATTAAAAGCAGATCTTTATGAACAAGAACACATTTTTCTCCTCGTTGGAATTTAGTACCATACAAGTGATATTGAGGTATGTGCTTTGAAGGGGCATGACCATTAATTTAAGAATTATTTACCCAGTGGTTCAAAATTTCTTCCATGGTCAGCAAGATTGATGGAGAACAATATCAGTCTAATTTGCTTATTTTGCCTGACAGTTTATTTATAGTCCATTCTCAGTCATTTCCCAGCAACACTGATACTGGAATAGACTCTGTTCTGCGGTTAGAGTCGAATTATGTGATTCTTTAATTCTCATCCAGAGTAACTTCAGTTCACTCGCTACATATCATTTGTATTTATTATGCGTATTTTAGATTTTCATTCTTTCTCCTCTTCCTCGACAGAGGTTAATTCCTGCAGAAAAAAATATATATCCTTTACGTCTCCACCACTCCCTCTGCCCGTTCTTATTCCACGAGGGTCTCAGTCCAATCTTAGTTTAAAGACCCTGAAGCTGATCTACCAGGATGTCGAGGTCAAGGTTAAACCTGCAGTGAAAAAAAGGTTCCTGCCTCAGCGAATTTTTAAAAAACAGCCACACAAAATAAAACTTTTTAAAAGAAATAATAATAGCCCTGGTACTCAAGGCTTCTGCACGTTGTAAGGAGAACAGGAGAGCATCCCTCAGTGAGCCCCTCAGTCATCCCTCAGTGAGCCCCTCAGTCATCCCTCAGTGAGCCCCTCAGTCATCCCTCAGTTAGCCCCTCAGTGAGCCCTCAGTCATCCCTCAGTGAGCCCCTCAGTCATCCCTCAGTGAGCCCCTCAGTCATCCCTCAGTTAGCCCCTCAGT
>JAOVYW010033687.1:0-28535 GCA_025775045.1 Hiodon tergisus
TTTTTTTTTTTAATCGTTGTAGTGCATTGACACGTGTGAAGATTTATGTCAGAAATCATTAAACCTGAAATCAGAACGTGCACATACCAATTTACAGCACCGAAGACAAGTATAACATTCAATCGGCCTGTGGGAATAGATCCTCTTCAAGTTTTCCTCATTGCACATTCATTCTATCATATTTGGACCTCATGTTATATTTTGTGATTAATGATAACTTGCTTGCCAAATGTAGGTGGACATGTGCTCACACAGCTCATTTGGCCTTATTACATTTACATTTTAGTTTCTTAGCAGATGCTATTTATCCAAAGCAAATTACAGAGTTTACAATTTCTACATACATTTATCCAGCTGGATATCTTAAAGCAATTCAGGTAAAGTACCTTGCTCAAGGGTACAACAGCTGGGGTAGGATTTGAACCAGCAACCTTACAGTTACAAGCCTGTCACCTTAACCACTACATTACCAGCATATTAATTGACTCTGGGGTTGTACTGTATCTGCCTATATGTAAGGCAAGGCCAAGTTGACTCTGATCTAGTAAACTTCAGTTTACGCTGTGGCTTTCTGGGTAAAATAAATATAATCTTGTCATTGCAGCACAGGGAAGTAGAATGTTCACATGTCTGCCGCAGGCTCTGCTCTGCTCACAAAAAAAGATGATGGAACTGTGAATTTTTGAGGAATAAAAGACCGTCATAGCCTTTTTATATGTTAAAAATGAGCACTGGCTTTACAATACTGGAACATTGGTTTGCCTATCAGTCTATGCCCTGCTTTGAGTCTTTTCTTTAAAGATTACATGTATTTTATGTCAAATGTTTGTACGTTTTTCATAAAGTAAATGTAAATATCAAGTGACATATGCTTAGACATAAACAACCATTCTTATTTTTGCATTTTTAACTGTGGCTGCAGCAAATGTTTTAATGGTTACTTTACAAAAATAATTCAGGATGAACTTTTTGCAGCCACTACTTCATACAAAATCACAGGGGAATAACAAAACTTTTACTAAAATAAAATTTATATTGTAAATTCACTACGCTTTTTGTCTTGCTTCATATTCCAGATCTACACATGAAGTCAGCTGCATTTGAAAGGGGCCAGAGTGCAATAGCCTGCCGGTGTATGAACTGGAGGTGGAATACAACACAGTTACTGCCTCGAGTCCCATGATAATTCAACTGCTTTAATTGCGAAATCTGGCCATATCGTAGTGGCGTACACATTTGTGTTCTTTGGAGAGACCTGTGCTCCAGTGGGAATCCCAATTTGAGATAAAACCCATACCAAGGATGTACGGTAGTGCAAGGACTGTTGGGAATTTGGAGGGGAGCCCCTCCCGGTCCCCCCGTTTGCCGCGGTCCCCCAGGCTGGGCCACCGGAGAGCCACCAGTGGCAGCGGGGGCGGAGCGGGCAAGACACTGTCCATGGAGAACATCCAGTCCCTCAATGCCGCCTACGCCACGTCTGGTCCGATGTACCTCAGCGACCATGAAGGGGTGGCCTCCACCACATACCCGAAGGGCACCATGACGCTGGGACGAGCTACCAGTCGCGCTACCTATGGGGGTCGGGTGACTGGGATGGGGAGCAGCCCCAACATTGCCTCGGTGGGGCTCCCACACGCTGATATCCTTTCCTATGGAGACCCCAGCAACCTGTCCATGCACTACCACCCTCATCAGGTGCCATCCGCTCTGCGGCAGGTACGCGACAGCGCTATGCTTGACTTGCAGTCCCAGCTCAAGGACATCCAGAGAGAGAACGACCTGTTGCGCAGGGAGCTCGACGTCAAGGACAGCAAACTGGGCTCCTCCATGAACAGCATAAAGACCTTCTGGAGCCCAGAGCTGAAGAAGGAGAGGGTGATGCGAAAGGATGAAGCGGCCCGCACCTCCGTCCTGAAAGAGCAGATGAGGGTGACTCATGAGGAGAACCAGGTACAGCTGCATGATGCTTATCCTGTAGCCTCATTTAGCCCAGTGCAAAAAAAAAATTGTTCAATTTTTATTTTTATTTTCTTGCGGCTGGCCTTCCCTTTGTTACATATAAGCATTAAGATATCAAAAATTATAACTTCAATGGAGAAGACATCGGTTTAAATTCTGGAAAGCCCTTATTTAACATGAAATGTCATCACCAGATTGCTCTATTACTAAGCACTTAGAATATCATAAAGTTATGTTGACCCAGTATCCAAGCAAATCATATTTGAGCATCTTCCAGTAAACCATTTTCTGGTTAAATGTATTGCATCAGGAGTAGATAAATGGGAGCAGTGAGGGGGGGGAAACAGGTTTGCCTAGTTTGATAGAATGGATAGGCTTACACAGCAGACGAATGCTCTGTTTGATTGTGGGCAATCACAGTAAAAATTGTTTTCAGATGAGTTTGCATTGTCGTCCTCTTCTAATAAATGCCTGTTATTAATGCAGCAATGTTGCATGGAATTGTGGGTGCCAGATGTGACACTACAGTTAAACATTACAATTTATGTGCAATCTATAATTTGTCAAATTAAGGCAGTTAACAGTTTGTTACAAATTGCAAAATAAAGGAGACCTATTCATAAGTATTATCCTGAACAAAATAACCAATAATATTATCCTTTTGTTAAAAGTATGTTTAACTGCACAAATAAAATTTGTAATGAGGAAATAAGAGTAATGTCCTTAGAGTGCTGTAGAGAAGATACACGCAACACATTCATCTTATAGTGGTTAGGGAGATGGAGATAACTGGTCTCCCTACGCACACTCTGAATCAGAGAATACTTGTGCTTTAACAAAGACATTTAGTTTAGCGTGTTTTGTTAGAACCTGGTTTGAGGGATTGTTAATTTATTAATGGGATTATTAAAATCCCGCAGATAATTAATTCTACAATTGTCCTGATAATATGACCAAATGTACCTTTGATTGGACATTTAAACCAGAAAAAAACTTTCCACGTAATATTCTAATTGTAAATTTCCATAGCTTTCAACCATGGCATACACTCAGATGATTAGACAGATGTGTAAATAGGGATGATATAAATGTTTTAGTTTTTTTTAGTTCTAAGGTTGCTAGACACTGTTTTACAATGTGACAAAAAAATTGTGTTGAGCTATATTGTCTCTTAGTCGGTCTTCTGTTGCCATGGAAACAAACTGACAAGAATATTTGTATGTGGCTTTCTATGAATTTATAACATTCAAGTGGCAGTTTAATTGCATAGAAAGGATGTAGCATTCTTGCTGTTGAGATATTATATAAGGAACAATAGAAACTATATAAGGAACTCAGATGTTGCAATAAGAAAAGATTAAGTGACTGCTCCATTATATTTTGGAGTGGTAAATTAAGTTTTGCGATTTCTATCACCTGATAATATAAACATTTAAAAATATTTTTTTCTTCACTTTTCTTTTACAAACCAATATTGTCTTTGCTCATAAAATATCAAAGCAAGATAATCCTTAAGGATTCATTAGAGCATTAGGAGTAATTAAAAGTTTTATAAACAGTAATCAATTGGTCAAGTAATTGCCAATATAGGAAAATAATAATAATTATTATATTAAATAATAATATTCTTTGCAATAAAAAAGTATATATTTAGATCAATTTTAAATTTTAAATTTATTTTTCAGTAAAGTTTACAGTAATGTATTTAAATGAGATTTTAATTTTAAGGAAATTTAATTTGTTGTTTTCTTAAAACATTGATTTTAAAAACTCAGAATTACGTTAATTACTGGACTTAGAATTCAATAGTAATATATGCAGTTTATTTAGTCTAATCCAGAGTGATTGAAAACATCTTATCATTTTACATTTTATCTATATATTATAATTGATACAATCCTTTTACAAGAGCGGTGCTGGAATATGAACCAGCAACCTTTTATTTTATAGCTATAATGTAGTTGTAAAGTAATATAAACCATTGCACAGTAAAATGTAATTTGTTCCTTTTACTCAATAAAAAAAAAAAAACATGCAAAAGTAAAGGAACTTGTTTTGCTAAAAAAAAACCTGTAAAAACCGCTCTTTCCTGTAAAAACCCCTCCTGTGCAGAGTGATAGAGTGAAATGGCAGGAGAAGTTGTGATTGGGGAGCCATATTTAAGTTAATATGAACCTTGTTTGAATCTTGTCTCTGACACACACATACTAATACGAGTAAACAAATCTTTCTACGGTTTTTTTTTTGTTAGTGTGTCATGAACCCTAGGAGGTTCACTAGGTTTGAGATACGTTATCGAAAGGCTTATAAAATTATGTTCTTGAAGATTTCTAAATAAGTTAAGATTTTACCCCAGTAAGCCTTGTTAGGAAATTGATGTATAATTACAGTCATAGTTTGGCAAAGGGACTTGCAGATTTACAGAGGTGATACGTTTAATTAGAACTGGAGATTTGAGCACACCCAACACATCATTATCATCTATTGTTAACACAAGCTGTTAGGTTGCACACATCTGAGGCTGCCTGTCACCGTAAAATCACTTTACTGTGTTGTGCTGCAATTTATCTCTAAGGAGGTGATGTTTAATATACCTTACTGTTGTCATGGTAATATGATTAAGTAGTGAAAACTGCAGTTTGGCACCTGGAATAGAATTACTTTGCGACACATTCATATTCATTGTTATCTACCATAATGGGCATACTTCGTTCTTGGTTGGTTTGCAAATAGTCTTGGGAGAACTTTTCGTTGAGCCACTGGATTAATAATAATAATAATAATAATAATAATAATAATAATAATAATAATAATAATAATAATACATATAGCTGTAAACTACAATGACAGGGTTTATCTGCCCCTTCGCTCATGGCAACCAGTGCTGCATGTAATCATTTAGCACAAGAGAACAAGCACTGGTAATATGTTATCCTTAATATGCAACATGTATCAACATATGTTAATTTTATGTTGATTTGATAAGAAATTGGGCTTTTAATAGGGTTATTTACACAAGCTGCCATTACCTTCACTCTTTTGTTTAGTTCCTCTGAAACAGTGCCTACCAAATGTTGTGCCAATTAGACGGTCTATGAATAAAGCTTCAAATATCTATGGTTTCCTTGTCTTTTGACTCATCAATAAGACATGCGATTCATATGTTCAAAGTAGCACCTCCATTGGTATGCAAAGTTTCAAACTGATTGGATGAAGTGGGACCCAGAAAGCCTCATTTGCATATTGCATGCTCGTTTTGAGTTTTTCTCCCTTTAGAATCTTTTCAAGAAAACAACTTCAGGGTTTATTTAGGGCTTGATCTTAAGAGTATACCACATTTGGTGCCAGTCAGACTTTTGTCCTAGCAAAATCCATCACAGCAAAAGTTATGGGTTCTTGAGTCAAATTTGTTCCATGTGAACGGTGTACCACATTCAACGATTCTTGGTCAAATGGGGCAGCGTGTCTGAGCTTTAGACTTTAGGGGCTTATTACAGCACCATCTATAGGCCGATGTTTGTAGTGGACATGTCCTTCCAAAAGTTAATAGTCAGTTCTTGTGTATAACTGTACAACAGCACACAAAATGGAATAAGAAGAAATACTAGTATTAATACTAATAGAAACAATAGCCTTTCTAGCTTGGACCCCTAAGAAGGACTCCTACAGCAAAGCTGTATGAAAAGGTTGCTGATTTAACTCAAATGAACAAATTTTTTAAATGTTAGCACTTACTTTGAATTGCTTCAGTAAATATGCAGCTGCATGAATTGACAAAGTGTGTACTCTATGTATTAGGCTCAGGACAAAAAAAAAATATTGCAATAATTATTATGTATGAGATCCGGTAAAATATTTATTGTTAAATAGGACACAGCGTTCATTGATTTCCATGGGAAAAGAAAACCTTAAATATGGATGCAAAGACTAGAAATCACATAGCTAAAGATCAAAATAAACATGAAAATGGACACGGTGAAAACATAAAACTGCTTAGCTTTCAAATCATATTTATCCACATATTGAGGCAACATTAAAGAAAATAATAATGGCAGTATGTAACTAATGTACAAATTATTTAAAAAAAAAGTTTTTCTTGGTCCCAGGAGTATATCCATTTTGGATTTAAAAAAAAATTGTCCTCTTTTCATTCATTGATGCTGCAACCTCAGTATCCCAGAGTCTCTTAGGAAAGGCTGGCCAACCTCAGAGCAATATCTCCACACCCGCCTTAATTAGTTCTGCTTCGCTGTCCTCAGTGCTGTCCAGAAGTATCTTATCATCCTTCTTCAGCATGTTTCCCATTGCATATTCACTTCTAAATTTTTGAATGACCTCTGAGACTATAGCCCCAGTCAGAGTTTTTGTCAGAGCAGAATTCCAAATTGCAATAACTGTCTAAGGTATTTATTCTGATGTCCTGATGTAATCTAGGCATACAAAGTAGTTAACTTTACTGCTTATAATGTTGAAAATAATACCCCAAATCCCTAAAATACCTATTGTAATACTGAATTCATGAAATACTTGGAATTCCTACAATTCCCAGAATGCCTTAAATTTCACAAATTGATATACTTGAGATTCCTGAAATACCTTGAATTCCCGAATTCCTGAAATTCTTTGTATTTCTGAAATAACTTGAATATGTATTACACATACAACATTAATGCCATAACAAAATTCTAGGCACACGTTTATCAAGCTAAACAAAATGGCTTATAAAAATTTTGGTTTTGTCAGGAATTTGAAGTACATTGCTTGAATTGAGAAATGAAAGCTTTAAATCCAATGCTTTTGTTCTAATGGATGTGAGACTGTAGCTAGTTTACATGCTATAGCTCATTTCTAGTTCTTACATTTTGTGCTACATTGATATAGCAAAATACTTTTAATCTTTATAAAGCAGGCTTTCTATACTCTGCTGATTCTGACAATTTTCAGCCATTTGAGGGATAAGGGGTAAGGACCTATAGGAGTTGAGCATCCAGAAATTGTACTTTAATTCGTGCAATTTACGTTGTATTGGATGAAGATGTAGGATTTAAAAACATGTAAAATAAAGGCCTATTAGCTAAGAAATGTATAAACTATAAACAACAAACTACCGAAAATGTCAAAAGCATGTGTGTCACCGGCTGGACGTGCTGGTGGAGAAAATTATTTTTCAGATACCGCTCCGTACTAGTCTGGCAGGTTTCAGGAGAACTGAAGACTTTCCCCAGTTAAAATTGACAGATTGAATGACAGATTGTCACATCACATGGCATAAGACACATCTGGTCATTAATTACATTTGCTAGACTAATTTAAACCCATAAATAATACATTGACTAACACAATGACTAATGAGACAAATCAAATCAAATCCTTAATAGTGACTAAAGTCAAGGGTGTTTCTCAAAATACAAAAAGGACAACATTTGTTGATGGAAGATGGTAAAGACTACAGGGGCTACAGGGGGGTAGGTTAAAACCACGAAATCAAGAAGTATAGCCCTTCTCAACCACCACTTGAAAATAATTCCAGGCTACAGCCAAACATATTTTCTGTTGCTAATCTGCCAGTCTGGTGGCTGCCATTTTAGGCCAACAGGGACTACCATTTTAGATTAAGAGGCAGCCATCTTGGGTGAGGAGGTACCAGTAATGCAAGATGGGTGTATTTTGGATATATTCAGACAATAGTACAATAAACAAATGGCCTATTTACATTGGGTATTGGGTATACATTTGGTATACATTGGGCTGTATGCTCCTAAATCTAGGATTAACCTAGTAACATGGAGCGACAATGATTAGTTCTGGTTGTCCAGCGCCACCAAACAATTGCAGTTACATTTCCCTACTCTTTAACTCTTACAGTAAAGTACCAGATATGTGTAGCATATTAACAGCCACTTACAATCAACACACATGCATTCTTCAGGGATCCTATAGCCTAAGTAGTTCACTTCTGTCTTATGCCTCAGGATTCTGATAAACAGTCCCAGTGGGGGACTGTGACTTTTTAGTTTCCCAGGAAAAGTGTGACAATTGCTTTTCTGATATTTTAATTATTATGCTTTCATTAAGTAAATCAATATATATCAATACTGGCTGTTCCGTATTGGTACTACCTAACACTAACTCCTATGTCTATGTCTCAAATCTATCTTCTGCCCCCACTCTGCCCTCTCTCTGGTGGTCTGGTGTTATAGGTAACATAAAATAAAAAATTTGAAATTTGGAACCACTGGTTTGACATTCATTTGACCTCCGTTGACCTTAGTCAAACCAGGTTTGTTATCCTGATGCACTGATGTAGATTAAACAGTGTAACTACCATGCCTGTTGAATATTGCAAATGGTGTGCTCTTACTAAAATGTCTTATTTAGTTTTTGAAGTTTTAGAGCTGGTGTCTCAAGCTTATTGCAAGTTGCAGTTGATTCCATGTCCTGAGCTGCATTTCCCCTGCAATCTCTGAAGTTCAATTCTTGCCTATGCAAGTATGAAATCATGACCCAGTTAAGTCAATCCAGGGCAGCAGGTCGGGGAAAAAATACAAGGAGACAAGGAGCAGAAGACACATTTTAAAAGGCAAACCACTGACTTTTAAAACGCTTTCTCCTTCTTGCTGTAAACCATATGGGGATTAAATTCTTACAGGTTACCTGTTGGTTTATAATGAATTATAATCCTAATATAAACTCTTTCTGTGAAGATGTTGACGTATTCGTAATGTAGAAACATGTGAAGTACTTTACATCAGTGACTGTCAGTATACAGTGAAATCTGGTGTATAATGCATGTGTATGTAGAGCCAGTTTATTTTTATTTGTTCTTTCTATTTTAGGATTTCGGTTGGGAATCCCTGAAAAAAAACCTTATCCTTAATGTTCAAGGATGACGCTTACACATTATTGCTTTTAATTTCCAAAAAAGTTATTTATACTCATTCCATTTGAACAATATAATGCAATTTTATTGTTGCTGGAATTTCAGCTGTTTTCTGTTCAAGATTGTTTAGAACTCAGGGGAAAGAACGCACCAGGCTTCCCCCAAGGACCTCGTGACAATTTAAACAGATGTGAGTGTGAGTCAGTTAGTCATGGGTTATGACTAAAGGCAAAGGTAACTTTAACGGATTAAAATTTTCATATGTTCATCTATGAAACTATGGAGATTGGAAAGGATTAAAATAAACAGTATATAAAAACAGTTAACAACTATTAATCCCTGTCCCTGGTTTTAAACATTTTCTTCTTTTTTTCATTTTAAGTTCTATAATTCAGTTAAATCCAGAAGACTTGTTTGTCCAATAAACAAGGCTTCATAGCAATTCTGCTGAGATTTGTGTTTGGTTTTTTCTTGATTTTCGTTTCACATATTTGTGGTTTAACTCTTTATTAACAGTCTAGAAAGCTTATACTCAAAAAGGTGAACCAAAGCAAGGAAGAGATGGTCTCCCTCATTTATTTATTAATGAACCAACTGGATTATACAATAATTTTGAGGCTTGGTATTTTGACAGTTGATACTGCATCTAAACTATACTTAATTAAACCAAAATACTGAACATTATGGTAGGAAAATTAGAAGTAGGTGTGTAGCTGTGTCTCCTGGGTAAGCTGCGAGCAGGCCCATGTAAAAATAAACAGGCACATGATTTTCTCCTGATAGATAAACACATCAGCAGGCTTGTTGTGCTGTGTTCTGCCAGTGACAGGTGTTTGTGTGATTACAGTGCCAACCCAATTTGCTGAATGACTGATTTGTTTGTTTATTTGATATAACCTGCATGGCGTATACGGTCAGAGCCACTGTGGTTAATTTGTTCTGACGCTCTGCTCCTCACTCTGTTATCCGGTGAGTGGAATTTCAATACTTTCTATAAGTATTGTCACTGCAAATGTTGAACAGAAACAAAATAAGCCCACGTTTAGTGTCATTTAGGGAAACATTTGCTGTGTGGGCAGTGTGGTGGCATTGCAGGGCACTGGTGAATGCATTGCCCCACACCATGTTCTGTATGAAGGTTGCAATTTCTCCCATTATTTGCGGTATTTTCTTGTAAGACATGTGCTGTGAACCCAGCTATAGTTACACAAATAATGTGTGCATTTTATTTTAGTTATTTGATTAATATTGTGAGTTATTGAGGCTTTCACAATGTTTTTCTGAGGTATTTTTTCCATCAGCTAAATTTGGCCCTCTACAGAATTTAGATATTCCCTTGCTTAGATTAATTATGGACTCAGGTTCACAGGTCACAGTTCACATGGTTGGTCGGCTGGTGGTCATCAGTATTTTACCTGTAGTTGTTCACGTTTGTTCCAGAAATCTTAGACATACCGTGTTTACAGTGTGGACCCCCTTTGTGTGTATGTATTTGCATTGACTGGGATGCTTGCTGTTTTGTCCCTGTCCTGTTGGTTCTTGGTCTGCAACGGGTCAGAAATCTAAGCAATAGTGAATAACAGACTCGGGTCACTGTGGATATCGCTCTACTGGCGAGAAAATCTTTATAAAACAAAAGCTGCCTACGGTGAGCTTTGAATTATAATGTACTGAAAGCTTGATATGTTGTGCTTGGACGAAATCTCAACTGATAACCCTTTAGTCACTCAATTTTTTCAGAACTGCGATTGCAGTTGAATCCGTTTGCAAGACACTCAACTCTAGTCACATAAACTAAATATATATTTCCATATAGATAGGATAGGCACAATAACATAATTCATTCACTTTTCATAACAACAAATTCAATGGGGCGATTTACCACTGGGATGGGACACCTGTTCATTGCAGGGCTGGAGACATACAAACACACAGGCTCAGCCAGACCAATCCATTGCCGCAAGTCCATCAAACTTGCAAGTATTTGTGCAGTGGGAGGAAAACCTCAGTTGATGCTTTAGTAGTCTATCAGATTAGGACCCGATTTCCTGTGGTCAGGTTGTGTGGCTGGCTGAGACTCCAGGTGAATGCAATTTCAGCTGAAAGAGCAAGAGAGAAATCAACTTCAACTATCTTGCATTCTTTAATTCTTTTAATTCTTTAAAGATTCCCTGAAGTCACCTTTCCCTTAATCAAATGATGCAGTGTGGTGCTACAGAAACAAACTGCTGACTGGAGGAGAAATCACAGTGGGGGCTGGTTACAGAATGAAGTGGGGCCTTTGTCAGCTCAAAATTGATCAGTCTTAAAGAACTTTGCATCATGTAAATATGAGTCATTATCAAGCCTTGAGGCTGCCTCTTCTGAGTTCAATCTGAACTCAATCTGATTTGTTGTGGTTTCAGGTTTTCGAGATTTTGGGCCCAGTTTTCCCCCTTGGTGCAAATGTCTGCAGGTGCAGTGCAAGGGTAGAGAAAATGCATTATCACACCCTGCCAGCACCTGCCTGTGTTCGCCCGAAGGGTTAGCACGTAGGCAAGTAATGTACGCTTGGCTGCGTTTTCTCTAAAATGTGCTAATAGCTACGGTTCACTGGTCAGAATCCAGCTCATGTTATTAGCCTATGTCAGTCGCTCTGCCAATTGTGCACCACAATTGTGCTGGTCACAATCGGCATAGCGCTGCTTGGGCTGGGGTGGGTAAAATCTGGACCAGCATCTGCTATTGACATCCCGGTCCCTTACAGACTTGCTGTACTACCAAGAGGGATGTGCCTATCCTCCAATTAGTGCTGAACCTCTAGTGTGGGCTGTGTAGTCTGAAGTGTGGGTCAAAGGCTTGGAGGAACCTCGTTGTACTTCCTCACCTTTCCTGCGCGTGATGGGGGGTAGTAGCAGTGAAACGAGAAGCATTAACACAAAAATTCCCAAAAACAGTGTGATTATGACACGATCACATTTGTGTCTTATTAGCACACTGCAACACCTCTCATAAAAGAAGCAGGGAAAGTAATAAAAAGAAAACTTTAAGTTTAAGATATTTTATATAGTAGGATCTTTTTCTGCATTCCGACCAAAGGGAATTGATTTTTTTTTGCTTCATCTTGACAAGCCTTTTTTTGACAATCTTTACCAGAACCAAAGAAATCTGAACTATGCTTCTACCACTCCTCCAACATATTTTCTATATATCTCTCTCTGAATATCTCTGCCTGCTCGTTCTCAATGGCACATTCGCTGTGCCCTCTAAAGCCATTTTCCCTTTTGTGCCTTTATGGTGCTGAATCCACCACTTATGTATGTAAGTTCTTAATTACCATATCATGATTGGCTAAGTTTCAACCACAGGATTTGGATTGGAAGTTAATGTGCAACTGCTCTGATGAGGAAAAAATCAGCCATGGCAGTTTGTGTGCATAGCATACACCTGTGCATCTGCACATGCTTGGGAAAATCAGGCCCTTAAGCTATTGCCTGTATGTCTTTATATAATTTGTATGGTCCTGAGAAAAGATGGGGATGTGGTATTTATTCTGCTTCCCCTTTACTATCATTCAATTTGTTTTGCTGATTTTCTGATGTCAGAAACAGGGTGTTGAAACATGTTATGCCAAAATGCATGGACTAGGCTTTAATAGTATTTACCTGACATACAATGTTTTGCCATAAGATTATTCAAGCATTGACTCTGAAGTCTCTGAAGCTCTCCCCAGAGTTCTGTCTTGTAGTAGGGCAAGCCTTTATTGGCTTCATCATTGGCTTCTGATAACAACTGGGCTAAAATTATACCAGAAGGATGTGTGTCTTATACTTGCAAAGCAACTTTTTTCCACATTGACCAGACACATTCTGAGTTAATGTGGCTGGGTTTTTACAGAGCCTAGATGGGAATGCGTAGGAAATCAACTTAGCAGCTGTTCTTAAATCGGCAGTTTAATGATGTAATATTGCATGTTGTGTCTTTGCATGATGTCAGTGTTTGTGCATTTGTGTGTACATTATATACCCCGTCTGAGTCATGGTGTTCAGTATCCCCTGTTACTGCCCTGTAGTCGTCAGTGCCATGCTGTGCCCAGGCGAATTCACTCCACAGGTAGCTGGAAAGATCCATAACAGGGTTACCCACTCATAGTAAATAATGGAGAAACAGCTAAAAAAACACAGTGATTAGTGTGTGAATGCACTAAATATTTTTATTTCCCGTTGTTAATTAGCTGAAGGCGTGACTTTTTGTGGTCAAGAATTTATGTTTTTGTTAAGACATATCAGGCAACAGAGGTCCACTGACAAAAAAGCACAATAACTGCTATGTTCCACTACCTACACAGCCCATGGGGATATCCATCAAGAGAAGCAGTTTGATCAGCCCTGGGCAAAAAGACAGCCATTCATAAGACTATAACCTTAATCTATTTATGTAATATTGGTTGTCAAGTTTTAGTACTGTTTTAATGGTCAAGAACTGCAACAAACGTAACCAGCTAATCAACACTAATTATAAGCCAATATTGATAGATCTATCCAATATTGGTGTACTTTTGACAAAAAAAACAGACTGGAAATGGTTAATTAATGAGTTTTCAGTAGCATACCTATGATTATATCACTAATTAAAATAATTTGATTGCTTTGGACTGTTATCTATAATAAGTCTGTGCCGATGGTAGCATTTTATAATTTTTTTCTGCATATCCGATTTTACATCCAGTCTGCGTGCACGTCTTAACGATGAGCTCCTGAACAGCATTGCAGATAAGTTCAGCCTTTGCAGGAAACGATTGCTGGTGTTCATTATCTGTATGCATTTTATCATGTCTCCCTCACACACATTTACTCTAAATCGACTGCTGTTTAGTACATATTTACTTTACATTTATACTTTATTACAGAGTATGACTTTGTGTCATGATAATTGACAGTTTAATATATTTACAGTTCCATGTATTATTCTTATATATTGCGTTTTAGCTTGATGTTTCATCCTGTATTGATTACTGATCTCATGTACTGTAATAGCTGAAGTTTAAATTTTATTTTACCACTAGTGCTAAAGTCTCATGCATGGTTTATCAGCTAACTACTTAGCAATAATGGTATATTCTTTACAGGATTACCAATTATTATCATCGACATATCTGTACACTGGATGTTGTAGTACTGTACAACACATCAGTTCAACACCATTAGCTTCAATTCTGAACATGCTTTCACCAGACAGAGTGTTAAATTAGCCTCAATTAAGCTCTGGTCTTTTGAATAATCTCCCCCTTGCAATAATTCCCTGTTACAACCACCGGGCTCACAAAGCCTCATTCATTGAACCACAGGGTGAAAAAATTATTTCCGTATTCATGCAATATCTGCGCTCAACGTAAGAAGTAAGTTCGGTGGGCAGCTACAGGGACCGGAAGATTTTTAGATCCAGTCGATTCAGATATCATTTAATTGCTGTTCTTTCTCAAATGTCCAGTGCTTCGCCAATAACATACTGACACCAGTATATAGTAATCCTTGAACTGGAACTGGGGTAGTTTTAAACAATGACAGTCAATCTATTGTGTTAAAGAAAGTGTAGTGGAACTAGCATTAGCTTCCCATTGGTGGTTAATTGTTTTCACTTTCATTGTACAAATTTAGCGTACTATTAAGGGCTTAGGTGTGAAATATCTACTGTGTTGTGGACAATCCCCAGTTCTTGCTTGTTAGCAGGAGAATTACTTCTCACAGGCATTACATTGATTATTAAAAATGTTCAGGCAGAATAGTCCATTGTGTAACCTATTGCAGTATTTACTGTTAACTTTGTTTTAGGAGCTGGTGTTAAAATGTATGTGAGGTCATATTGCCACCAGCCTTTTTTCTGTGTTCCACCTGATGACCAGTCAACTAGGTTAGCTTACATTCATTTGGGGGGTAGTATAACGGCTCGCTGGAGCTGCCGGAACACTTTGTTCCTATTTGGTCTTCCTTTGAAGAATCCGTCATGCATAGTTGGAGTCACATATGACAACTACCACACAGCTGCACTGTCAGTAGTGGGAAAGACTACATTTATAACTTTGTTTACTGTCAGTTTATTATGATGGTTTGTAGGGTGGTACTCAAAACTTACTTCCTATGGTTTCTTTAGACAACGCATTGCAAGGAACAAAGATTGGGATGTGAATGTTCACACATTCTTATATGTTATCATACGGTACAATGAAAAATGTAATTGAATGTTCAGCTGCTAAGATGCAAGTTATAATATTTTCATTTGCAAGACAAATCTACAGGACGTCATACAAGGACTGCTGTTTTACTATTATGGAAACTAATTCTAGGAAAAAGTTCATCTTCACAGAGGTATGAATATTAATGTCCGTGGGCTGTGCATGGTAGTGTGTAGGTGTCTTTCACATGGAAATTTGTCTGACTTCAGTAACAGAAACACTGAATAGGTCTATACATTTTTAAGTGTGCCTACGTGTTTTATTGGTTTTACTAATGACATAGGTTCTATAAACTAGTTTTAATATCCTCCCAAGTGAATTACTTTAAACAAACAATCTTAATGTGAAAAGCTGCTGAATGCATGAATGACTGCCCACATGACTTAAATCATTAATGTTGCTGCTATTTAAGTATTTCCTGTGAAGGGGACTTCTCTCATGAGAAGCAGCAGTGACTATTAGTGCAGTAATAAAGAGGACATATTTGGGGACCTATGTTCAGTCAAGAAAAGCCAATGTACATACAAGGTAGTAAATGTGTAAATGTATTCTTATCAGTACCAATACTAACATCCAATCCAAAGTTATTATAAAACATTCACCCAATCATTCTTTAGCTTTTTAAAACCATTTTTCTAATTAAGGGCTGTGGAGGCTGTTGGAGTCTATCCCAACTGACACAGGGCATAAGGCAGTGTACACCCAGGGTGGGACCCCAGTACCTCACCCTATTAAAATATAATGGGAAGGATTATGATTACTTTTGTAGTTTTATTTATCCTCAAAACCATCTAAATATCAGGAATGGGCCACTTTTAGCAAACAAAAATAAATTAACGAGACACTCTTGTTATAATAGAATACATAATTAAATAGAAAAACAAAAAAAAGCTCTTCCTTTAACCAATGTCCTAACCTGGGATTTCCCTGTGCTGTAACAGATGCCTTATATTCTATAACTCATTTTTGTTACAGAAACATACCTTCTTAGCTTTTGTTTCCTTACCAAAAGGCTTTACTGATACTGCAGAATCGGCGTGGTTCCTTATTCATATGGAATTTTCCACCATATACTTCACGGCGCTTAAATTACTGAATACTTTCTTTTGCACTCAAAGCTTCATACACTATTTCTATATACGACATATTTTACATTAATTTGCTTTGAATAGCTATTAATGGGGATGGACAACAGTGTCCTGTTCCCATTAGTGCTCTGTTATGTCCTCCTCAACCGGGCTTCACTGTTTTGCTGAGGGAAGTCTTTGTAATTCCCTTCTAAAGCCCATTACGACCAGAGAGTCTTTGGCACATGGCACTCACCTTGTCTTTTTCTTTTTACTGCACAGACCATGAATTACAGTAAGCCAAACCTTTAAAAGCCCCATTGATGAAAAAGAAAAGAAACCTTCCCTGGGGACAACGGCGATCTCCCTCTGGCCTTGACAGCACCAGAGACAAACTGCTTAGTCATAAGTGACAATTTTGGTTGTTTGGATTACACTGGAATCTGGCTTTTGTCGCACTGTGACATGAGTAGGCGGGGAAGAAAAGAAAAGAACGATGCATATTTAATGAATTCATATCTTCATACAGTATGGTCTGTAATCCATTTTGCTTTTGCTATTACATATGGGAGGGATATTTGGCAATTTACTTGATTTATTTTATAATACACTGTAATCTAAGTGTTTTTAATTTATTTAATTTTTAATTTATTTAATTTATGTTAATTTATTTTCAATAAAGGTCCCCTTTATATAGTTTACATTGGTTGCTATAGTATTTTACTATGTAAATTTATATACGATGTAATTTATTTTGGTATTGTAGGTGCAACATTTGGGAATATTGGTGCAGTAGCCTCTTCTGTCTTCCTATCTTCCACATTTTGCCCTTAGAATGGCGCACATTTTGAGAGGAACATACATATTAAACACATACATAGATTTAGGCTGCTCTCCCAAATAAGCACACACGCCACATGCTATATGAATAGGGGATTCTGTCTACTGCACACACATGCTTGGGTGCACGATCACATGAAAGATGCACACTCATTTGCTTAGTCGTAACCATGCTGCACCAAAGCCTTTTGCAGCATGGGCAGGTGGCAATTCCTAGAAGTTTCCATTATCAGTGCAGAGAGCCAGCCATAGTTTCTGTGTTCATATGGTCATTATTCAACTTTTGCCTGAAGAAGACAGGTCCAGTGGAGTCAATTCACAATTGCCATGTCACCCATTAGTGCAGCTGGATAAGGGAGGGGTGTCAGGTAGCACTTAAGTGTGTGATGTGTGAGTGCAGTGTTTTGAGAACTGGTGGGTGGGGTGTGATGGAGTGAGACTGAGAGACTACAAGACAGCATGTGAACGGCTAGGCACAGAGGCGGATTAGCAGTGTATTAGATGGTGGCAGGTTCCATGCTGAGGATGGCATTGTTATAAGCAGTTGACTAAGTGTCTGGGTAAACGGATGTGTATATTTTAAACTTTATTTTACCAACCTCTACAATACAGATTTTACAGCTCAGTTTGGATTTTAGACAGATTAGCTAATTTACGGGCTAATGGATAAGAGCGTCTTTTAGGAATCTGAAAATGTAGTTCATGTGAAGTAAAGCCTATGTTAAAAGGTATATGAGAGCAATTGGGTGTTTGTGTTTCTCTGTGCTGGACATAGAGAGTGGCAGCAGTGATACTGGCAGTTGTGATGGTTGAGAGAGCCCGTTGAAGGGTTAGACAGCTAAGCTGTGTGAGATGCTGGCAGGGTGTGCGGTCAGGAGAGATAGTCACAAAAAGCATGAAAAATGTAGAGCAGGACACGCAATGCTGGCGAGCCATGCTAGATTTTGAAGTCACATGAGGCAGTTACGAGAGGCGCGTGACATTGTCAAGGTGAGTCATCTGTCAAAGGCTCTACACCACACAAACCAAGCAACAGTGACTGGCATTGCACGAACAGATGTGTCGAAACCCCCTCTACACTGGATTAGACAAATAACTGTAGGGAGACTTTGTAACTGTTAATCCAGGCCTATCATATAGATCCTTTTTTTGACGACCGGAGCCATTGAATCGACTCCCATACATGAGCTAATCTGTGGGATAAGTGAATGTATCTCTGGGATCCCTGGGCAAGCCTGGACCAGGAGTGATCAGACACAGGGAGCTGGATTGAGAGTTTTTCTTTTCTTTGCATATTCTAATAACAAAACAGAATTCAAATGGAAAAAACAACCTTTTGGGGACGGATTAAATTAGCAAGTATTTTTTGCCTTTAGCACACTGAAATGTTGAATGGCAGGGGTGGCGCGGCAGGGGTGAAGCGGCGGGGGGGTGGGGGGGGGTCTGGGATAAAAAAAGCTAAGAAAACAACTTTTTAGTCTAGAAAAATAGCAACCGAGATGCAGACTTTTTAGTCTAACATAGTCAGCTCTCCTGGCTCTTTTAAATAAAAGTCCTTAGTAGTTAACACCACATTTAAGGGAACCACATTTAGGTTGTGTCAATCTGGCATAAATCCCCGCAGACTGCATGAGGCAGTATCCACGTGGTGTACTGATCTGCAGAAAAAGTGAGAAATGTCAGCACATGGCCGTTCGGTCACTCTACCTGAAACGTGAGTACGTTATCTATGACCATGTATAACGTAGAGTGTTTGAGAACCAAAATAGATACATGCCTATCCTTGCTTCCGTAAAATGTAAATGTCCAGATTGATAGGTGCATTGATGGGGAGCCTCCTGCAGTATTCTGTACAGTGCTTATATTTCTTAGACATTAACATTTCAATCATTTAGCAGATGCTCATATCCAGTGCAACATACACAAGTTCCATAGTGCGAGGGTCAAAAAAGTGCAATTTTAGCTTCCGAGCTATGTCCTATTGTTTAGATGAGGAAATTGCAAAATCATTTCTATACAAAATTTCCTGCACTGTTATACAACCTCACATGATAGTCTCCAGTAAATTGCAGCTTTATATCACATTCACTGCTACAGCGCAGGGTCCTGATGTTGTTCCAATACTGGTCTGGCATCATTTAAAAATTTTATAATGATATACACACACACCTATTTTAATTAAAATTTTTAAATCCTTACACAAAAAACATAGTACAGAATTTTGGTGAAATACAGTAGGCTAGTAGACATGGATCAAATTGCTGTGTTTGCTTTTAAAATCTGCACAATGATGATATCCAAGAAACCGGTTTGTTCTGCCCTGCTTTAGCACTGCATGATTGCTCCCTGCCACCGACAGTCCTTTTAAACAGTGCAATTCTTTCATTTTTTGATGGGAAGCTGAACTGAATTGATCGTGACTCTGCAGTGGTCACGTTTTCTGTATAGTACTAAAAATAACAAATTGTTAAACATTTTCTTGAAGACCCTTTGCTGTATTGGATATAAGACCAATTGTTGTTTCCAGTCGTTACTCCCCCTCCCACGCTGTGACAGCAGGTCCCTAGCAGCGACAACCCCACAATTATGGCAGCCCAGAGACGACCAGATGCCATGTAACCTAACAATACTCATACATTTTGTCATTTAAAATATACATAGTCTTTGTCCTTTAAAATACACATAGTCTTCATCCTTTAAAAAACCCTAGCATTTGACTCGTCATTTTATTCTTTCCATTTAGCAAGGAGAATTGTTACCGTTTGGTTCAATACATCGATATCTCCTACCTGTATGTCTTGTGTATGTGGCACAATCCCTTCACTGCCATAAGGGATTGTTACTACTTCATGTAGGGACAGAGGAAAGTTGTGGCTATTGATCCTGGTCCTAGGACGGTCTGTGCCGGATCTACCTCTTAATTAGGTCTGATCGAACTTTTAACTGAATCTGTTTCACTCCGGTCTCAATTTGACGTTGCTTGATAATGATCTACAATGAGTCAGTCATGAAATATATGTGTTGTAATGAGTGTGTTGACTTAATCCTAATTATGATTTAGGTCTGAGTATTTAAAACAATAATATTTTGTACTGTGCTTAGATAAGCTTAGGTAGATCTCACAATGATTTAGCAGTAACATTCAAGAGAAAGAAATTGCAAAGCATCCTATATGCTATTTCAAATGATAAAATATGTAATGAAAAAATATTATGAGATTGGTATCTTGAATGAACACTGGGGGTAGATTAAAAACATTGATGGGCGTCTTGAAGATTGGAAAAGTGCAACAGAGGCAGACACAACTTTGGCAGTCTTAGGGTGATTTATTGCCATCTACTGGGGGAGACAATATTCTGCAAAGCCTCACCCATTTACAACACAATATAACTTTTCTAATGGTAAGTCTGAAAGCCACGTACACGAGGTGATAGATGTGATTAACAAAATCAATTAAGCCCCTTAATTGGTTTTGTTTTTATTAAAGCTATACCCTAATGCAGACGCTAGACGCTGGCAGTGGCAAGTTAAAGCGTGGCAAATTCTATATGCCACGTTATGGTGGATCCAGCACAAACACAACTGGTAAAATTACTGCCTTAAACAAGTAACCAGCATATAGGTTTGGTAAGGGTGTGGTTACATAATAACCAATCATCTTTGTTTTTTCTCTTTAAGGATAAGAAGTAAGACATAATTTGAAATGACGATATGACGAAACCATTGAGAGGCTCCGCCTGAATCCTTGTGTGTGAAGTGCAATGCAGATGCATAGCAGTCAAATGCACCGTTCACCCCTATCCTATGCATGGACATCCTTTTGGAGTGCTTAGGCTAGTCGTTTTGGTTTTTCATTCATTTACTTAGTTGGGACTACACACTAAAACATCGAGAACACGTAACGGCAACACTTTTTGATTGTACCTTCGTTTTTAACAAATAAAATGTTACCACTGTTTATGTTGAAAACCACCTTTATAAACTAGTTGCTTGGATTTATTAAAAAACTGTCAAATATTATACAGAACAGCGTGTTCTATCGAGAATCTAACAATTGAACTGTTAAATTTATTTTACAGTGTGTGAATATGCGATGCATGGTACATTCAATTTAGATTAAGCTCATTTCTATAGTGTCAGAAAGAACATACAAAACAACTATAACAGTCAATGAAGAATCAGCAATTGGTTACGGGTTCACCTATTCAATATGGCCTAAATAATTGCTAAATATACCTGTGTCTAACAAAAATATCCATTTCATCTGCATTACCACTAGGTGAAATGGAGCCCTATATCTGTCATCACACATCTTGCATACATTTGATCAGTGGTCCAACCAAGAAGCACCTATGCCAAAGATTTTTAATTGTCCATTTTTCTGGCATTCCCACTGACAGTAAATCACAGCACTTGTACAATTGTGCCAAAACACACAGTAAATAATTACCATGGAATGTAATCAAGTGTTCAACTCAAACATTATCATTTGTTTATTCTGTATTCTGTCTCCAATCTCTGGCAGGCCACACATTATCATTACCGTTAGCTTGCAGGGTGGAGCTATCCTGACAAACATCCCTGCTCTATAGTATAGAAATTCCATTTCTCAACAACTGTACTTTTACCATTGGAAATCCTTTATTCACTATTAAGATTTCATTGCTAATAGAAAAATGCATCACATTACATAAATGTGAGGTAGAGATTAATTCAAGCTGAATTATTTTCAAACTCATTCAGTTGTATTTTGTGTCAAAGGTTGGGACTGTGTGAAGTGAAGTGTAGACATGAGCTCAGTTTCTCATTCATTTAGCAAATAAGAAACATTGTAATACGTGTCCGTTATTTATTCTTAGGATTTGCACTTAGTAAATTCTAATAATATATTTCTGGCAGCCAACCATTCCACCTCTCAAAACTTCTTTAGTCCGAATGGACATTTTTAATAGCAAGCATTTGCTAATTAATAATATGTGTCCTATGATAGGGTCTTTATATTTAATTTGTATATAATTATGGTATGCTTTTTGGTGTACCTGAGATCATTTATCTGAAAGAAAATATCACCCATCACCAGGAAATAGAAAAAAAAAAGGAACTAAATAGCGCTTCCTTTACTGTAAGTGTTTCTGATTAGTTTTGCTGTTCAAGCTGGATACAGATGCCAGGTTTGCGTGGCTTGAAATATGCTTTTAAGAGTTATGGGAGTGTGTGACAGGACCTAGGCCACAGGCCAGATGTTGGACAGTCTTATTGTTAGCGATGACTTTGATAAATGCAAGAGCCCATTGGAAATTATTGCCAAGAAGCAATTGGGTTGAAATGTCAAGTGCTAAAAAGGAAATGCAAGCTTTTAGCAGGGGACTGGCTCTGTAAATGGATACGTTACCCCCTGAAAAATTGACTACCACAGCAGTTTTATTGTTCCATAATTTCATAGACATTTTGGGGTTTTTATAAAGGTCCCGGTCTTAAAATGTTAAAGTAACATCCATTTGTATTCCTTAAGACTGTATGAATTAATTGTATAGATTTTCTATGAAAAAATATTTTATTTTCTTTAAAATTGACTTGGACAAATATGGTGTGATATATTAATTGAGGCAATCAATTATTAATCTTAAATTAATAATTGAATCATATTGGCACGCATTAAAAATGTATTTTTTTTTTGCATATATCTTTTTGTATAGCGGATATTAGTTACTATAACTAATCTTTTCAACTGATATTTTTAATTTATGCATGTGCAGTTCGAAGACTGTTTCGATTAAAAGCACTTACACAGATTAGTCATTGATTGTGGAATGTGAAACGTATCAATCTATAAACAAATCTATATCATTTGTATGTTTCAAAAGTACGCAAACGTGTGCTCAGTACTAGTACAAAATAGTGGCCAGTTTATTAGGTACATCTATCTTGTACTGGTTGGACTTGGATCTGCATAACTGAATTGTTCAGGGCATGGACTCTAGCTCTCAAAAAACTTCCACAGGGATGTTGCTCCATGCTGATGTGATAGAATCACAGAGTTGCTGCCGATTGGGTGGCAGGACATTCATGATGCGAACAGCCCATTCCATCCTATCCCATAGATGCTCTATTGGGTGTGGTCTGGGGACTGTGCAGGCTGCTCATGTAAACTGAACTTGCTGTAGTCATGTCATGTTCCTGGAACTACTCTGAGACGATACATGCTCTGTGACATGGTGTATTATCCTGCTGGATGAAGGGTAAACTGTAGTCATGAAGGGATGCACCTGGTCAGCAACCACGTTCAGATACACTGTGGCCTTCAAACATTGCTCAACTGGTATCAGAGCACCTCATTTGTGTCAGGAAAACA
This sequence comes from Hiodon tergisus, assembly GCA_025775045.1. NCBI lineage: Eukaryota > Metazoa > Chordata > Actinopteri > Hiodontiformes > Hiodontidae > Hiodon > Hiodon tergisus. The sequence continues at coordinate 23,310 of JAOVYW010033687.1, forward strand.
TTCCCCACACCATTACACCACTGTCAAGAGCCCATGCCGTTGATGCCAGGCAGGATGAATCCGGGGACGGATGCTGCTTATGGCTAATCCAGGATCTGCCATCGGCAAGTCATACAAGAAACTGGGATTCTTTGGACCAGGCGATGTTCCCAGTGTTGCTGATCAGGATGCCCACTGGAACGGCTTCTTCTTGTTTTTAGCTGATAGCAGTGGAACCCGGTGTGGCCATCTGTTGCAATAGTCCGTCCGTGACAAGGACTGAGTTGTGTGCTCCGAGATGCCGTTCTGCCCATTACAGTTGCGTTGAGCCTTTATTTGCTGTTTGTGCAATGCCTGTTAGCTTGCACGATTTCCCTTCAACCTCTCTCATCAAGCTTTTTTTGCCTTCAGCACTGCAGTTTTTTTGTTTTTCGCACCAGTCTTTGCAAACCCTCGATGGTGTTGATGACACCCCTGGAACCGATGATCACACGTGAATTCACTGTCAGTCGGGGCGATCTATTTTCGTGAAAGCGGTGGGGTTCCTAATGTAAAGCTGATGTATTTCAAGTTTTATGATACACATGTATGATAATAAGTATAACACTATGTTTGAAATGTTAATTTGGTATAATTTAGATAATTCTTTGGGCGAAGCGGTAGGCTTAGTGGTTAGCGTTGGCGTGGTATTTGCAAGTTCTTTTTTATCTCCCTTTGTTTGCGTGGGTTTCCTCTGGGTACCAGCAGTTTCCTCCCACTGTCCAAAGACTTGTGAGTTAGGCTGATTTAGCGTCTGTGAAATCGGCCCTGTGTGGGTGGTTGTCTGTGTTTCTGCATGTTCCCTGCCCTCGCCTGGGTGGTCCCTCTGGGGTTAGGCTCCAGGACCCCCTGACTTGGATGAGTGGAAAATTGGTGGCACTGCATTCGAGAATAATAAGGATATAAGAACATACATATATAAGTATAAGTATTCTTATACTTGTATGTCATTTTCAGGATTTACATGTTAATTTCATGTAAATTTCATTCATGAGATTCCTGTTTTTTGTAGATTTGTTCCTTATGGGAACTTTATTCCTTATTGGAAAATGCGGGGGATTAACTGTTTTCTATTAGTGGATACATTTCTTGACTTGGACCTTGTTTAACTGTTTATGGTGTGGGTTCCCTATACCCCTGTCCCATCAGTGTTGGTTAATTTTCCAAATAAAAAAAAATCCTTTATAATTTTCCAAAGGGGTTTTACTTCCAGAATTTAAACATGTTTAACTTATATAGTCAGAAAATGACAAAACACCAGATTTTCGGTATTTCCAAGGGTGTAGTAGTTTTGATCTTGTCACATTTCTTTGCTGTTGTGCGTTCTTGGCAGTGCAAGCAAAACAAGCTGTATTGATTGCTGGGTTTTCTTTTTTTCCATTCCTAATTTAAATGGACGTATAATTATGTTCTTTATCTGCTTCTTTATTATTGTTACTTTCTGCTTGCTTCTTTGCTCTCACTTGTGATTTTGGTGCATTTTGTTTTCCGTTCACCATGCTGTGCAGCCATTGGATGCGAGAAGGACTAAGGTTTGTTCTATGTTTGCAATCTTTAATTTGTGCAGAATATAACCACTGTAGTGTGCAGTTTTTTCAGTTGAAGTTTTGAAGTATTCTTTACCTCCTCTGCAACCCGAAGGCATGTCAGTTATGGGATGAGGATTGATAAGTGTCAAATATCAATGGCTGTCTACATCTCAGATTATTTCTTGACATTACAGGTACTTATTGTACGAATGTTATTTGCACTTCAGGAAGCAAAAACAAAATGGCAACCATTCAGAATTTTTCTTAAATGAGCCCTTATACTAATGTAAATCTGTTTCTTTTTATAAAAACATGAATTAGTGTATATATACATGAATATGGTCACCATATGGTAATTCATTCAAAAGGAAAAAAACTAACATTTTCGAAAATGAAATTCAACATTCGAATAAGATGCGATTTAGCACATTTCAGGTCCTCCAAAAACAAGGTTTGCAGCACTATTTTCTAAACTGCTCAATAAGGAAAAGAATACTTGCTCTACTTTTTTCTGTTCCCAAAAATTAGCATGTTGTTGTTGTTGTTGTTGTTGTTGTTGTTGTTGACTTATATGTGCTTTAATTTTCACAGTGGTTCCCAAGGTTCCAGAAAACGTTTTATTAACTTGTTCAGTTTTTCTTCTATACAATGTAAGCTTACAGTAGTTTATGTCGTTAGTACATGTATACGTGTTACTGATATGAGATGACAAATAAGAATAGAGAGGATTTAATTTACAGGCAGCAGTTGGCTGTAAGTGTCTTTGTTTGGTCTCGCTAATGCACCTGCAACGTCAGCACCTCCAGATGACCATCCAGGCTCTGCAGGATGAACTGCGCACCCAGCGTGACCTCAACCACCTTCTGCAGCAAGAGAGCGGCAACCGCAGCGCAGAGCACTTCACCATCGAGCTGACGGAGGAGAACTTCCGCCGGCTACAGGCCGAGCACGACCGGCAAGACAAGGAGCTCTTCCTCCTGAGGAAAACACTGGAGGAGATGGAGCTACGCATCGAGACACAGAAGCAGACCCTGGGAGCCCGTGATGAGTCCATCAAGAAGCTGCTGGAGATGCTGCAGAGCAAGGGGCTGCCCTCTGACAGGGCCTCGGAGGAGGACAACGAGAGGGCCCGCAGGATGGCCGATGCAGAGTCACAGGTCAGCCACCTGGAGGTCATCCTGGACCAGAAAGAGAAGGAGAACCTCCATCTTCGAGAGGTACGTTCCCTCAATATAACAGAGCCGTTGGTTCTCACATTGCTTTCTTTTCTCCACTCTGTCTTCTAAATCAAGTGTCAGACCTCATGTAGAACTATCTGTGCGGTCATTTCCTCTGGTTGTCTTCACGTTAGATTACTAATGAGAACAGGCAGTCATTCATGTTTTTTTGGACAATTTCTTCACTCTGCTATTTAAAAATAATTTAATTTACAGGTTAAAGTTCCTTAACACCTTTAAGCAGTTTATTTGGATTCTAATCTCAACAGAGTAATAGGCTTAGCTGAGCTTGCTAATTGTTCTAGTTATAGAAGGGCAATGGTTTGGATGCAACTGTTGGCTTGTGGTCACAGTGACTGATCGTATTGACTAGGCCTCAAACCAGGAAGGCCTCAAACCAGGAAATCTACCAACTGGACTGCAGAATTATCCCAAGTATGCCATTATCATTTATCTCCTGCCATGTACTAAACTTGTCCAATCAAGGGCTTGTTTATTTTTACCTCCTAAATCTTCTTAGCTTTCAATGTCTTACCTCTGTCAGGGGCACACATCTGTTTTTTTTATTTTGTATATTTTGCATTCAATAGTACATAGTACATGTCCAATTTGAATTAAGTCTATGCTTAATGTGTATGATTTATGGGCAATATAGCTTTTATAGTTTTTTTCTCTTATGATCCGATTTACTTAGCCCTGTGAGAGCAAGAGGGCATCTGCGACTTTCAGATGTAGCAGCAAATCCATAATGTGATTTTGAAACACTTTTCTTAGCTGAAAAATTAAAATACTCCTTCGTGTCTTAACAATAATTGAAATTAGTGTTTGTCAAGAAGTGGCTCACTTTAAAGAAGGATACATCTTGACCGAAAGTACAGCAGTGATTTGCCCTAGCACTAATAATCATCATCATTAACCTTGGCACAGAGTTACTGACAAAAATCCGTTTTCAATTAAGAGGTGCTGTTCTCCATTAGCTTAATTAGCTCTGAAGGAAATGGACTGCCCTGTTTTCCATTACTGTAGCTGTTACTTCAGTTTAATTGCTTCTCAGTTTATTTTTTGCCAAATAATAAATTTTTGTATTTACCACAGTGTGTCTTAATGATGAATGGTGCAGTTTTTTTTTTGTATTTTTTTTGGGTTTAACTGAAATTCAACCTTTTTATCTTTTTTATTTTTTCTTTACTCCAAATTTTCCCAAATCAAGGAATGCTGTAGCAGTGGGCATAATTACAATGTATGCTTGCTTGGGCTATAAACTTGCAGTTTACCTAACTGAAAATAAAACCCAGCCCTAATTGGCACCTTGCCCTAGCGTAGAACATGCTGGAAGGTGATTCTGTCAAGTATATTCATTTATGTCTGTCGATTGTAGCAAATTTAACTGAAATTAACCAACTGTGATTGGGAAATCTAAAAGACATCAATTCAACAATTGAGCGTAGGTTTAGTTCGAACATAGTTTTTTAGGGGGGCAGATTAAACGATTTGACTAAAGTCATTTCCGATTTATCAAACTTATAGGTAGGGACAATTCAAAGGTAGGGACAAAATCTCCACCGACACACGCTGTGAAATGTCACTTCAGTTAAAGTTAAATTCAGCTAAATGCAGTACTGCTTACAAGTCTTAGGAACATGTAAAAAAAATGTAAAGTGAAGATGCTTTCAAAAGTAATGAAATAATAAAATATGAACTAAATACTGTAAAGGGCAGTAAACAGTAAAAATAAATAAATAAATAAAACTAATATTTGGTGTGACCACCCTTTGCCTTTAAACCTGCATCAATTCTCATAGGTACACTGTCACGCAGTTTTATAAGACAATCGGCCAGATATATTTTTCCACAGTTCTTCTACAGACTTTGGCTGTCTCGCTTGCTTCTGTCAGTCCATGTAAACCCAGACAGCCTGGAAGATGTTGAGATCAGGGCCATACCATCTCATTTATAGAAAAGCCTATATAGGGTATAAGAGACAATCATTATGTATCCCTCTCTTTCAAATTTTGTGCTTGAGCGTTTGGGAATGTAAGATTAACTGTTATAGGCCACTTAAATTAATATAAATTGCTTCATCAAGAATCACTTTGAGCATAAAATCCTAGTCTCTTAAATTTTCTTTTGTTTTTTTTATAGATTTTCTTGGTTTCTTAATCTTCTCTGTAAAGGCGCCTTTTGTATTTCCGCCAATAGATGGCAGCACATAACCAGAGCTGAGTCTATTTTTCCATTATGTTTGGCTGGCTGCTCCAAGGAAAAGACTGAATGGACAGATTGTGGTTTGGGTTCAGAGAAGGTTCATTGCCTAGCACTGTTCTGAACATCCAGTAGTACAAGATGCAGCTGTAATTGCGACTAATCATGTAACTATAAAGGTATGAAAGGAAAAAGACACTCCTTGTTGGGTTTCTGTGTGGTTTTGTTGTTTTTCCATATCATTCTGCTGCTTTTGCATT
>JAOVYW010033696.1:5042-26649 GCA_025775045.1 Hiodon tergisus
CCACATATACACTCACATCGCACACATAAACACACATGCACACACACTCACACTCCACTCCACATATACACTCACATCACACACATAAACACACACACACACTGACACACTCACACTCCACTCCACATATACACTCACATCACACACATAAACACACGCACACACACACACACACACACAGACACACACCCCACACACCACATACACACACTCACACCAAATACACACACTCTCACACACGTGCTCAATACACACACACGCATATGTTCACACTCACACTACACACACACACTCACACACACCAACTACACACAGACACACACCTCACACACCACATACACACACTTTCACACATGTGCTCACCACACACACGCACACATTCACTCACATTGTAAACTTACAAACACCACACATGTGCAAACAAACATACACGCACAAACTCAAATGCAGACACACGTGCACACACACATTCATGCATGCACACTCACCACACATATGTGCTCATATATACACAATTCCCACACTTACTCACACACACACAACACACGCACACTTACCAAATTCGTGTCTGTTTTACATCTTTTATGAGAAACTAACTGTGCAAATAAACATAGCCAAGGGGAGCACAGTTTCCTATCTCTAAATGTATTACCCTGACTAGAAGAGGGATTTATTTAATATTCAGGGGCTCATTGCTTTCTCAATGTGTTGTCTCTTGAGCCGAGATTGGAGTGCTTCCGCCCTATCTCTCTGTGCGCCATGCAGTGAGGTAATGAGCTTGCTAGGCACACAATTGGACTGCTGATATGTTAAAGGGACATGATTACACATCTTTCACTAACATTCCACAGACATTGGTTCCAACAATATGCCCATTTCTTCTCTTCTGTGTCTGTGAGGAGCTCTAAGTCTGGCACAATTATTCTCTGAGAATATGAGTTTTATTACACTTAACTCCCGGATTTTTTGTTTGTTTTTAGGGCAGCTGGTGATGTACCGGTACTGGTGTAAGCTATCAAGTTCTTCAATCAATATCCACTAGAATAAGTGTAGATATTTTAAGCTATGGATGAAATTGTATGCTACGTGACCAAATTATAAATTGTAAATTTGATGGGAATCTTAAATACATGTATAAATGCTTGATAACGGCAGGTTTAAGATCAATTAAGATCATGTGGTAATCCATTGATCCCTGGGTATATTCAGCTGGTAACACGATGGCACTTGCCATTCTTAAAACAATCCCTTTACACCCAAATCCCTGTTCTATTCCGCTCGTTCCCTGAACATTCTGTTCGTTCTATTCCATTCTTTCCTGAATGCATTTCTGAACACGGCTCACACAGGGGTCTCTGGTCTCCTCAGTTGTGTCCATGACCATAATGGGGCAGAAAAACACTAAACTCATGCCTTTAAAAATGATTAATAGTAAACAGGGGGGTTAACATGGAAGTTGCTGATACAGCGCTCTGTCCTATGGAGGTCTTATTGAATCCTGTCAGCATCGTGAGCAGAGATAAACTTTCAGATAGCATTCATGTAACCTGGGGGTGGCGAGGTGATCAGTTGCGATAACACGCTCAATGCCTGCCACCTTGGATTTTACCGTAATTAAGCTTGTTTATAAAACCCGTTAAACAGACAATGCCTGGCCCTCCAGAAAAAACACACGGGCTCTACAGCTCTGCTGTAATATTTTCAACTTTACTACCCAACAGTGGAATATGGACCAAGATAATTATCACCACCAACCATTTCCGAAACAGTATTATTGATCGCATTGAATGATGGTTGGCCTTAACTTGAATGATTCTTCAGTGTGATTTTCTCTTTCTTTTTCTGCTATAATTGGCCATTAACTTGTTATTTCACAAATGTTTCAACCAGATTTCACACTTCCCAGGTTGACAAAATTATAAATATATTCTCAAACTTTGGGAGGTTAGGCGGTTTCCTAAAGTTGGATCAACAGAAGGGATGAGCACACAGTGACACACAATTTCAGAGTCCCAAACAAACACATAACAATGGTAATTCAAAGGTAATAAGCCCCGTCCGTCATATAAAATTGCATGTCTAACCTCTCGTCCTGTCTCATGTGGTTAAACTAAAAACGTGATATGGTTTCCATATGGTAATGCCACTCCTTCTTGGAAGTCTACTAAAATGGAAATATTGACTTTCTGTTCGGATTTGAACACAGATGAAAACCTTTTCAGTAGATATTAAGTTGGGCGATCGTAACAGAATATCAACAAATAAAATGTCCCCACTATGGAAGTAAACATAACTCTTGCTTGATTTGCCAGGTCACTAATCATGTCGCATGGCATATATTACGATTGAATGGTTGTCAATGGTCTAGACCAGGGGTGGCCAACTGCCGATATTTTGAAGTGTCATTCCAGATCGCCTCTCAATTTTCAAACAGGAATCATAATAATGAATAATCCTTAATAATCTTAAATAGTGTTCCAGGTGCAGATCAGATCTCAATAGAGAGGTAAAAAATATATATAATTACCAGTTTAAGAATTTGGCGTATATTTGACTAACATAATTAGTCAACTTCAAAAATAATCAGAATAATTAACAATTAGAAAAAGGTAGCTACGGTAGCTAATGAGGTCTCTCAGCATTTAACCCTAGATATAAACATAGCGTATGTATGTGTAAGTTTTCGTCATTGTTCATATACACTTTGTGTGACCCTTGCATTTTATATTATAAGATCTGCAGACATATTTAGTACCTCGCCCAAGGGTCTCAGCATGAATTTCCTGGGACCAGAAACCGGCAAACCTTCAGGTAGCACGTCCAGTCCCTAAATCACCCTTTGTCCCCTTTGATGTTTGATGTTACACTCTTTCCATTTTCTGTCTGCAAAACGACGTTATCCGCAGAACCCAATGGATCCGTTCTTAGCATCGGTGGCCTTCCAGTGTTGCGATTTCCCAGTCTGCTTGTCAGTCCCATCTGGGGCGGTGTTATCGGAGGGCCGTGGGCGTTCAGGGAACCAGGCAATACGCTTGCTTGAAGAGCGCATATTTGTTACAGGAATAATCTTTCTGGTGTCCCGGGGGAGTTGTATTTACCATACCAGCTGGGCTGAAACAAATTGCTCAAACTTTTTCCCCCGGGGAGCTGTTTCTTTTTTGTTCACCCTGCATAGTTCCGGCTTGTGGTTGAAGATCTTGCAGCAGATTGAAAAAGCAGCAGAAAACAACGTGGATTACAGTTCATACTCATCTATACAGTGGCCCAGACATGTGGCAGGCCCGTAGTGCCTCCTCTTGGCATTTTAGGCCTTTGAGTTAAGGAAAGTCAAATTCAGTGCAATACTACCAGATTTTGTCATGATTCCTACACATAGCTCAGCATCACTCATTCAAAGGTAGTAACTTTAAAGAGAAAAGTTTCCAAGCAGCACCATTTCAAACAGCATTCATAACCACAACCCACAAGGTATTGCTGCTTCAGAATTGTTTTCACTTTGTAATCTGAGCATCTGAAGCAAAGCTTAAACGAACCTTTAATTTGTTAAACAGCATGCTATGATTGGTGCATCTTGATCACAAGGTAATCATGAATTCCATTGCACAATTGGCCAAAATGTATGGTCAATTTCTGTTAAGTTATGTCAGTTAATCTTGTGACATGCTATTCTAGTACAAAGACCCAGCCAGGGCTAATGTGAGAGATGCCGTGGTTAACACAAAGGGTTTTGGGAGCTAAAGGCATTTCAATCAATCAATCAAATTTTATTTATTAAACCGCAGTTTTACAAATAGAATTTGTCACAGAACGTGGATCAGACTGCATTTTCCGGAGGGAATCAAAAGAACAGAACACCCAGTTTCAAATGGGAAAAAACTTAATTAAAAAATGTTTTAAAAAATATATATATTTTAATGATTCCCAGAGGCAGCTCGGAGAACTCCTGGAATAGGACATTACATTTGACACATAGAGAAAAATATAGCAAGCAGTGAGGAGCTGACTAGATGTTTAGTAGCTGCAGTAGTTTGTGGGAGGTTCGTTCTTGGTTCTTGCTGCCAGGACTGCACTAGACTGACAAATCTTACCAATTAATAGATTATAGTTAGTGGCTGACAAGCCACCACGTTTGCGAAGAATGTCAAAGTAGCCACCAATTACCCGGTCGTTCAAAAAAAAAGCCCTTTTACCATTAAAGACTGGAAGGAGACAGTAGGAAAAAGTAGGAGATAGGAGTCATGTTGTCACAGGGTAGCTCAGTTCTGGGACCATAGTTTGGAAAACATGACCCCTAATATCAGGCGAAGCGTGATGCAGAGTTAAGAGTAACCTTTCGAGCCATTTCTGAGAGATTGATTGGCTCAGCATTACTGTCAGGGTGGAAATAAAGTAAATTGCGTTAGGTGGAAGGGGGTTTCTCTACGGCATTGCACGTTTGTGTATTTATCTCTCAAACACAAGAATCGCATTAGCATCCAATGGGGAATTTTCACTTCTGACCTTTTTGCGCTCATTGGACGACATCGGAAGGCACAGGGCATACCAGCCGTATTAATCAATAACGACGCTCCGTATTTTGACCAAGGTGATGTGCCTGCAGAGCCCTGACACCACGGATTTATACTGCGCGCGAGAGAGATTTATGACCGAGCGTCTGGGATTAGACAGGTTTCAGGGAGTATAAGGCTCGCTGGTGAGGGCCCAGGCATCAGGTTGGCATCTCCATTGGTAATGGGATTAGTGGATGGTGACAGGCCCTTCAGTTTAACTATGCAGAGTCAGTTCTTCATTCAGCGTTTCCTTTTCTTTTATGAAAACTGCCCCAGCCAAGAAAGCCAGCTGCCAGAGCTTCAGAAAACCAGGGTATCGTGGTCACGCCATGCAGCTTTGCTGGTCCAGAAGAGAAAAATCTAACTAATGTCAGTCACGGTCTTCCAGAGCATAGGGACAGTGCAACAGATGGACATGGCTTAAGGAGAAATGTTTTTATCCCAAGTTTTAACAATGAAGTTTTCCCCTCATGCCCCAAAAGGGACCGAGATAACCCAACTGAACCGTGAGCTTCCTTTGCTTTAGACACTCCTCCACCAGATCTGTTCTGGTAGGGGTCCATTTTTTTATGTATTGGCATTTCAGTGCATTTGAAAGCACCCATGTCTTCAAACCAATAGATTTTTCTAGGCTAGTCTTCATTGCCCAGCACAATTACGCGATGGATATTTTAATACAGGGCAGATGGCTGTCAGCTGCACATGGTGGAGGTGGGGGGTGGGGGGGTTAGGGGGTCTGTTAACAAATTGCATTACATATGCTTCATTTCTTTTCTAAATTCTTAATATGGCGTGAAGTTCATTAGGAGCACTGACAATGACAAAACTGGGGTGGCAGTCCCATTTCAATGTCAACAGTGTGTGTGTGATTAAAATCTTCACTAACTCAACTCCCTGGCCGGCTATCTGACCTCTCAAACAGACTACAGAGAACAAGGGTAACATTTTCTAGGGTTTCTAAGGCTGTCAAAAAAAAACAACTTTTGCAACCGTCCATTCTGCTTTCCAGGCAACTGAAGCAGAGGTCGAATGATTAAAAAAAATCTTTTAGATTTGCTTGTATGGGAAAAACTGTGATTAAATCAGCCATTAAAATAACATTTTAGCAATTTTATTTATTATTTCACGGCTCCGCCAAGCAATATTAGATTTAGTTTTAATCTTTGTCTTTTGTCTAAAATGCCTTTTAGTTTTTGTTATTATCAGTCTAGTAGTTTTAATCACATCTCGGTCACACTTGACTGACTAAATGTTTTTTAAATTTCGTATGATCATTGTTTCAGATTCCCTCCTTATGTTCCGGGCCCCCCAGCCGTGAATATGATTCTTCCACCCCAGGTGAACCTGATTTCATTAGTATTGTATTGCTTATCAGCTGAATCAGTGTTGAGATAAGAGAAAAGGTAGGCATTTAGGGGGGGGCACAGTTTCTCGTGAGTATTGCCATGGCTGCAGTGTGTTGTAACACAAGTCAGGTGCCTCATTGCTTTCGCTACAAAAGCATTAAGTGCTTTATCGTTTTTTTAAAAGATCTACATCGTAAGATAGACACTTAAGATAAGATAGAGGCTGTTTAAAAGTTACACTTTTTTTCCCAACCTACTATGATTACGCCACAGTAGGTATGTAGTTTAATGTCTACTCTTCTGTTTGTGCAATATTCGTGGAATAAAATAAAACAAAATATATAGTTTTATACCATATTGCACATATCGCTTCACCGAGCACTATTTTTCGATTGTCTTTTGTGCCACACAGAGTGACACCTAGCCCTCGGTCTTTCTAGCCACACCCTCAATAACTTTCACAATAATGTACATTTTACAGCACTAGTCAGGTTGCTGGAAAATAATACCAATTTTCCATTAATAGCTGTCAAAAGCCAAGCAGCTGTCACTAGGCCAGTGATGGAGTTTCATCCCCCCGAGAGTGATGTCTCAGGATGTCGTGCCACAGGTTGCTGAAGAGGCCAACCGAGAAGACGCACCCGGCCCAGTTAGACGCAGCCAGATGCAGCCAGACCATCTCTGCCAGTCGTGTGGAACCGAAGCTCAGTAACCCGCTCCTTACTGCTGAGCAGTCAGCTCGAGCAGTCAGATGCTGTTGTCTAGACACAGCCATATGAGGGGAGTTCAGAATTGAAGAGCAATATGTTACTGTGAGGGAGTATACAAATAAATGCTAAATGATGAGAACAATTTAAACAGCTTCACTGGCTGATACCCGCCAGAATGGGAACGAGGCTCGGGAGGCGTTTGATATCTGAGGCTGTTCAAGGGTTGCCGTGACGCCTGAATCAGCAGCCTCATCATACTTCCATGGAGCAGGCCCACCTCTAGACGGGAGCGGAGATAGACCCTCTGGCAACCGACATTGCCCAGATAGTCCCCGAAATCCCAGGCCCGGGGCAGCAGGTAGTCCCCCCTTCTCTTGCAGACACCGAGAAAGGACAAAAAGAAAAGCAAATGCATGCAGATCTTCCTAGAGTGGTTACAGGGAGAGAGAGAAAAGGGAAAGGTTTGTCCTTGCGGCTGAACAGGAAGTTAAGTAGGAGAGCATCACTGCCTCCCTGCGGTGTCCACCTCCTGGGTCAGCCTGCTGGCAGAACCCGGCAGGGCGCCAAAGGGGTCTTCCCCAGATAAGCAAGATGCATCAGCCGAACGGCGCCTGCAGGCCTGTCTGGCGTGCAGAGAGGCAGAAGCAGATGGAAAATCTGGAGGGGTCGTCCCCCACCTAAGGTTATAATAATAACAATGGCAGACACCCATCTGCGCCAAAGAGCTATAACTTTCCATTATTCTTTTTTGTCAGTTCCAATCAACGGATTGCATTTACTATCTTAATTTCATTGAAAAAAACACATATTTGCTCCCCCTCCTGACCAGACAAATTGCAAAGGCAAATATGTATAAATAGCAAAGCTATGAAACAGCCACTATAACTGCTTAGTGAATGTTGTATTGAGGAGTCTGATTACCATAGAGTAGCTGCAGGTACATGCAATTACTGAGCAACACTGGTGAATATTTCATATGCTATTTCAATTAATTAAACCAAATTTCACAAAGGATTCTGCATCTCGTTAGAAATTGTTTTGTTAGCCATTTTTGATTGGTGGTGAGTAATGCCCATTATAAAAGTTTTTGTGTGTTCAATAATCGTAGATAACTTCAAGAATTCCAACTTAAAGTTGCCTTACAGGATACAGGAAAACACATTTTGTCATGATGCATCATTTTCCATAAATCATTCAAGATTTATTCAGGGAAATTTATAGACATTTACGGGTCATAGGTTAGAGTCTAGAGGGGGGGGAAATCAACAGATTGAATAAGTAACCAAAACTCATAAACACCTGTTCAGTTTTTTTTGGTCCTTTGTTTACGCTTGCTTTTTTCCTGAGAACCGCGACGGGGAAATGACTGTCTGTACACCTGGATGAGGTCTAATTAGCTGAACCCTGCTCAGGTGTGCCTCGTTACCCCAGCAGGTGTTGATGAGCAGGGCAAAGGCTTCCACACATGGATGAGGTGCTTTAAGCTTGAGTGTTCTTTACTAAATATCCTATTGTGTTATTGAACGATTACATATTAAAAATATATTAAAATCTAAATATGATTTGGTTGTTAAATGTTTCAAAACATTAAGGCATTTAGGCTTGGGATATCAAGAGTAATAGGTTATTTACTTATCTGTTTGTTAGTTTGTGTGATCTGGAATGTTTGAGAATCAAACCAGGTGGTCAATCTGTGCCCCCATAATGTCATCTGCAATTGTAAGGTTGTTTCTGCACTTCCACGTATAGGTCTGACACATTTTAAAGCAGATCCAGTGAGGCTGGTGAGGTATCGTAAACGGAGGTTTGGTTCTCATGATTAAAATATCCAAAGTTGGAAAGCTGCGAGAGTGATAATGAGCATCTGGGTGTGCACGAAGACTTGTCTCGTGTTAACACATATATCATAATTACTGAAACGCAAACGCCATTCACTTTTCACTGTGTGATTATTATTGGAATTTGTGCTTGTTTTTAGCATGTGTTAAAAATTTGGTAGTGTAGGTTTCCAAAGAAAGCGGATTTTATTCTTTAAAAAATTTTCTCTTAATTAAAGAGCAGACTTCAAGACTAAGTCTTCTTAGGGACGCGCCTGAAGCGTTTTGCTTTATTAGCTCAAAGTTCTTCACACACATGAGCTGAGACCACACCAAAACAACAACCCACTTCTCTAAGACTCTCCCCCTGTTTCTCCCCGTCCTCACTCTCTCTCTTTCCGTTGCACTCATGATGTTCTCTGTTCGCTCCTTTCCTACTCTCACACCGTCACACAGCACCTCACTCGCCAATACTCTCCAGTTCACATTCCACACACACGTCACGTCTCCCCCTCCTTTTATCTCCTCCCGAAGGGGGGAAACCCCCGCTACATCCACTCTCTGCCCCAGGCATTCCCCATTCTCCCTACCTTCTGTGATCCCCCCTACTAAATCTCACTGCCCTGGCGCGGTCGCCCGCTTTTACAAACAATTCGCCCGCCTCCGGCAGACATGAACACACCACCCCCGAACGGGTAGCCCCACCCACTCCCTCTGGATCCCAGGACGCTACAGTATTTACGGTATTGATCACTTTTCTATCTGATTCGGCCAATAATATGTCAAGTTTCATTGAGCCTAAGACATTGTTTGCATCTTTTTTACCTTCCACACCCTAAATTATAAATATAGAAAAATTATAAAATCCAATTATAAAAATCAATTCCAGGTAATTTCTTGAATTATCGGAAGAAAATGATGCCTTTCTCAGCACCTCTATCACGGAGTAAACAAATAAAATGGCCATCAGCGCTTGTAAGGATGTTATCATCTGTCCTGTCCGTTCTCTGTAGCTTGTTTATATTTTCTCATTTACAAATCAATTAGAATCTCTTCTTTGTATACAGACATCAGCCAGCTGAGAGATCAAAACAAAATGTATCTCAGCATGGTGTTTCATTCTGCTTATAAGGAACCATTACTGTGAATGTGTGAAACCCTCATGTATCATCCCGATCAAACAGATACAGTTCCACTTCATACTAGTAATTACATTGGTGAGGGACACCTGATGGAATGATCTCTCAGACCCTCACTGTAATCCTATAAATGGACAGGAAGGACCTCTGTATAGTTTAGTTGCTTACGCAGACACTTTTGTCCGCAGACATTACACATCTTACAATTTCTGCATTCATCCACTTATTCAACTGGATATTTACTCTAGCAATTCAGGTTAAGCACCTTGTGTAAGGATACAACAGCAACCATTCGGTGTCAAGCCTGTCACCTTAATCACTACACCACCAGCTGCCCAAGCTGATTTATCCTTCTACCTATTCAGTCACTGACAACGGATTCTGTGTGAGCGCGTGTGCGTGTGCGCGTGCGCATTTGTGAGAGTGGAGTGTTTATGTGTGTTTCTATTGTTTCTACTGGCCATCAGTTGTGAATTATCCATACTGGTCATGCCACGCTAAGTCACAGCCTACATTTATTCAAATGTGCAACAATAAAATTTCTTATTTATTAATCATGGTTCATCTACTTTGTGGCCTGCCAATTAAAGCTTTTTTATAGCTGTCATAAATGCTTTTTACTGATACAATTCACTCACAGATAACTCGTCAGACACTGTGTGTACACGGGAAGCCAAAGGAAACACAATTGACCTGCTTTGTGTTGTAATTGTTAATGAATGGTCATACATTACAGCCTCCTTTACAAAAATACAGTCTTATTGGCTACCACTCCTCTGAATAACATCCCAGACACCATCAATGATCACCACAATTTTGCCCTGAAGAAAATGTTGCTGCTGCTTCGGAAACTAGACGCTGATGTCAGTGTCCTTGTGTATTGGCCAGATACAAGTTAATTTCCATCCTTCAGTGGGTTTCCTAGGAGCTCAATGTCCTTTTCAATAGGGAGATTGCATAATTTAGAGTTTGTTTTCTAAAAGGCCTTTTTCTGATTAATGATGCTGACCACAGACAAGCGCATCCTGTACAATCTATCAAGTACAAGGGCTGATACTATACTAAAGTTGCGGAGATCTGTTCCTAAAACTGAAATGTTTGCTTGATAGTCCCACTGCTACTTTTTTTCTATTATTATTATTACTATTATTATTGTTGTTGTTGTTATTAAGAGTAATTAGATTGAAAACGTGATGGCATATTTGTGTCCTTTTTGAGTTCATGGGAGATTGCTCAGTTGACTCTTCTTTGTCCTCCTTTTTCATTATTTATTAGGGATGGTTGATGAACACCTGGTCCTCCAGATACTGCACGTAGACCTGTGTTCACAACCAGCTACTCTTTGACTTCCAATGCAGGCCAATGGGGTTGTGAATGTGTGTGTCTGTGAAAAACAACGACCCCATTGGGAATGGTCTTTTAATTAAAGTATGAATCCTTCTAAAACATCCTGAAATATATACTTGTTGGTTATTTAATTTATTTATTTAAATTTCTCAGCACATAAGTAACAACTTTAAGTTATGAAAGGGCGGTGAGAATGTTGGCAATTCTTTTCTGGTGACAGAATCAAATTACAACAATCCTGGCTTACCTGAGGGAAAATAGGCACCCGTGGGAAGGAGTTTAAGTCAAAAGGGAAATAACGCAGAGAAATTTCATATTTATAGCACTGAATGATTTCTAATTCAGAGACGTACAACTTGAAGCTTTTATTACCATGTAACACACAGACCCATCATACGGCAATGCCACCCATGCAATATTTTCATGGCATTCAATATGTCAGAAATGAATTATAATTGCATCCAACAGACCACAACACATGCCTAGGAATGACTCCTGTCTAATTTAATTTCTCAGCTGCTAAATGTTTAACCACATTCATTAGCGTTCTTTGCCGCTTATCTGTAATATTTCCATTTTGACCATTTTTATAAACCAGGTTGGTGAGACGGAAATTCTGATTACATTCCTTGCATAGTGACGGACATACACCCAGCAATGCATTCTAACACGATAATACTGGCTGAAGAATAAATCCTTGAATTAAAAAAATAAATAAACGCTGCTTATTTTTAAGGTGGTATTCAAATCCTAGGCTGGTGTGGCTACAGTTCAGAGACCGAGACGCTTTAAATTTACTTATTTACATTTATAAGATTTAGATTTTTTATAAAAATTCGAATCTGTTTTTGAAGACTGGTGGTGTGCTTTTTATTAATTAATAGCAACATGATGAAACACAGCTGGACCACAATCAGACAGTACCATCATTTGATATCAAACCGAAATGACTACAGTGGCCTCTGAATTCCTATGCAGGCAGAATGAATTCTCTGTGCAATTATTCTTCATTTAGATGAGGTAAAGCAATCTAGAAAGTAATCTCTCACAATGAATATCTCTGACTGGATCTATTACAAGTATCATCCGAAACAGAATTAAAACACAGCTCTGATCAACTATACCATTTATTTGCGCTGTGTGACCCCCATTCGCTCTAATTCAAAAGTAAAACATTCACTTCTCGCAGAAAGTGTTTCACTTTGAATGTCTTTAAAAGCAATGATTTTAAAGGATTAAAATTTTTTTTTTTTTATGTGTGCTTAGACATGTATAGATGGTTTTGGCTTTCGTATTTGTGTGGGATTTGCATACCATTTATAAATACACATTATAAAACCTTCATAGGAATTTCAGGAGACCAGACGGACCGATGTACCCAGGTGTTTTACTGGTCTGTCATTCAATGTTCTTCCTCGTTTTCACTGTTTCCGGCTGACACATTAACCAGAAACCAAGCACTAAAGCTATTTAGTTATACCCAAGTTTGACATCTCACAGGGGGAAATCACATGAAATCCATGGGCATTTCAGGAGAAATTTCCCGTATTTGCATGATTTTGCGTTAAACCAATAGAGGCGATTTTTAAGCCACATGAAGGTATGCACCGCCCAATAGTCTCACTTCTGAGCTTCGTTGACGAGCTTTACTCCACGCTCCATAAAAGTCAATTTTATTACACCTCACCACCCACATGTATTCCAGTTTCTTAAGTCTATCTGCCCCTAAAGTTAGAACTCATGTAATTCTTGGTGGGCAATTATTTCACCAAAATCAATCAAACTTGCATGCAAGCTGGAACTAAGGCCTCTGCTTTTTGGGAGGAGCACACCGGGGTTTCAGACATGACATAAGCTATACCCGACAGCTGATGAACAGAAATGGGTGTATGACCTTTTAGATGTGCGTCCTTCAAGAGGTTAGCATAGCAGTCAAGCAGCTGAGTTATGAATGGTCTGAAGCCAGCCAGCAGGGAGTTTTCAGCAGTCCAGGAGAGAGATTGGAAGTGATTGAGGGCCTGTTCTAGGACATGTGCTCTCCAACTTTCGTCAGGACGCTATCCTTTATCTCATACACTGTTACATTCCCAAGTGATAGTGGGTTGATGCTGTTATCTCAGCCTATAGCTTTGTAAATATGCAGCTTCTATAGCTTCTCAGAAATTTGTCAGTATACCACACTAACCGGGACACAGAGGAGTAGGAATGTATGGATAATCCTCACCGATAGCATGGAAGAAACATTAATGACATTGAAAGTTATGAAGATGCTAATGCCTAAAGTGTAGTTTATTAACTGCAGTAACTCCAGCAGATACGTCCATGGTTGGGTGGCCCGAGTTCAGGGTAGATTAACATCATAGAGTGCATAAAACAGTTTCCTCAGCTAGTGGTGTAATGCTACAGACATATTTAATCAGATGCTGGGCAATTTGGAAATGCTCCTTAAGGAAATCCAGATATCAATCAGACCGTAAACGACCGATAACAGTTCGTTTGCACCGCGCTTGCAACAGAAGTGATTCCAAGTGTGACAGAAATATGGGGGATGTAAAGCAAGCAATTAACAACGATGTGAAGGCCTTCATTGGCAAGTGATTAAATCATTTGCTACTGCCTTGCTGCATGCTGATTGTATATTCTATATTGCAATGGCACTTAAATCATTCATAGACTTTGCATCACAATTTATTCTATTTTATGAAGAATAGCAAATCCACACGCTTCTTAATCATTATATGTTAGAGTGAAGCAAGACAGCACAGACAGCATTCTTATTGGTTGAATTATGGTCCAATAGCCACCATCAACATCCTCACATACACACAGTAACTCTGCAAGTGAGCCTAGTCAAACCATAGCTTAAAGCTGCTTCTCATGTGCTATGAACGCACTGGACTTTTAGCTGTCTGTCAGATGTCAATATCTGCAATTGCATAATTGTAAAAGCAACGGTAACAGGCTTATCCTGTAAAAGCTACTAATAAGCAAAAGCCAAGACAACTATTTTGAGTCCACACTAACGCCAAGTGCAGGGTCCCTGCTTCATTGAACATGTAGGCCCTCTCTCTCTCTCGAGTACATTCGTCCTCCGCAGAAAATCTAGCTGAACTGAAAGAGTCGACAGGAACACACGAACCAAAGTCTCTCTTCCAGTCACTCTTCAAAGGGAACAAGCTAAAGGATTTAAAAAAACATCTGTTGCATCCTAGGCCTCCCAACAATTGATGTTACAATCAAAACTCCCAGCCCTCATTGATGTTACAAACAAAACTCCCGTCCCTCACTTGAGGTTACAAACGGAACTCATGCCCCTCATTGATGTTAAAAAACAGAACTCCTGTCTCTCATTGAGGTTGCAAACTAAACTCCTGCCCCTCATTGGGGTTAAAAATGGAATGCCTGCCCCTCATTGATGTTACAAACAGAACGCCTTTCCCTCTTTGAGGTTAAAATCTGAGCTCCTGCCTCTAATTGAGGTTTCAAATGGAAATCCTGCCCCTCAGTAAAACACAGGGTGAGCTGGAGCTTGGTGACAGGTACATCCATAATTCACTCTCTCGACTTCCAGTCACCAGCTGTGGCAATGAATCCCTCCTTGACAGGTAAAGCTATTTCACAGACGTCAATGCAAACAGTAAAACTGAACTAAAACCTGCATTTTCCCTTATCATTATTAGCGTCAGTGACATTAGTGCCAGTGACAATTGGTTATGACAAGTGGAATAGACAATAAATATCATTATACACTATATGGACAAAAGTATTGTGCCACACTTCTTAATCATTGAATTTAGGTGTTTCATACAGTCCCATTGCCACAGGCGAATAAAATCAAGCACCTAGCCATGCCGCCTTTACAAACATTTGTGAAAAAATGGGTCGTTCTAAAAAGCTGAATTTGAGCGTGGTACTGTAATAGGATACCACTGTTGCAACAAGTCAGTTTGTGAAATTTCTTCCCTCCTAGATATTCCACGATCAACTGTAAGTGGTATTATTGCAAGGGTGGAAGCGTTTAGGAACCACAGCAACTAAGACCACATAAAGTTACAAAGCGGGGTCACCAAGTGCTGAGGTGCATAGTGTGTAAAAGTCGCCAACGCTCTGTTAACTCAGAAACTGCAGAGTTCCAAACCTCCTCTGGCATTAACATCAGCACAAAAACTGTGCCGGGAGCTTCATGGCATGGGTATGCAAGCCTTACATCACCAAGCACAACGCCAAGCGTCTGATGGAGTGGTATAAAGAATGCCGCCACTGGACTCTGGAAAGGTGGAAACGTGTTCTGTGGAGTGACGAATCACGCTTCTCTATCTGGCAGTCTGATCGATGAGTCTGGGTTTGGCGAATGCCAGGAGAACCTTTCCTGCCTGACTGCATTGTGCCAATTGTAAATTTTGGTGAAGAAGGGATAATGCTGTGGGGCTATTTTTATGGGGTTGCCCTAGGCCCCCTAATTCCACTGAAGGGAAATGTTAATGCCTCAGCTTACCAAGCAATTTTGGAAAATTCTATGCTTCCAACTTTGTGGAAACAGTTTGGGGAAGGTCCTTTTCAGTTCCAGCATGGCTGTGCCCCAGTGCACAAAGCATGGCCCAAAAAGACATGGTTGGATGAGTTTGGTGTTGAAGAACTTGACTGGCCCGCATAGAGCCCTGACCTCAACCCTATCGAATACCTTTGGGATGAACTAGAACGGAGAGCCAGGCCCTCTCATTCAACATCAGTGTCTGACCTCAGAAATGCTCTTCTGGAAGAATGGGAAAAAATTCTAACAGACTCAAAATCTTTTAGAAAGCCTTCCCAGAAGAGTGGAAGCTGTTATAGCTACAAAGGGGGGACCAACTCGATATTAATGCCTATGGATTCAGAATGGGATGTCATGAAACTCCTGTAGGTGTAATGTGTAGGTGTCCCAATACTTTTGTCCATATAGTGTATCTCATGGTGCAAAGATAATTGTCTCTGGTTCAGAAAAACTGAAATGTTCCATAGTAGGTGTCCCCAGTTGCTAGTTATCAATCTGGTGTACTTCTAGTGATAATTGATTAATATACAAGCCCTATGCCGTCTGGAAAACGTCTGGCCTATGCAAAAAAATAGATTCCAAATCCATTGGATCGTGAGAAAATAGGTAGGCACATACACATCAAATCAAATGATTAAATACATTAGCCAGACCATAAACATATCATAAACAACCATATACCTTTGTTAGATGTTGTGGAGTCATACTTGTTACTATTTTTATGACTAATCTCAATTTAATTTCAGAGCCATCTCATGACTGGAGCTCACTCACTCTGTAATTAAGGAAATAAATAAGATGAATGTAAAGATTATCGGTGCCGATTAAAATGGCTAGAATTACCATTCCAATAATTGCCTGTTTGTTTTCTGTCGTTATTTAAGTAATTGGCATTGAGCAAATAATTTGTTTGATCTGTTAGCTTTAAGAATAGTGAGATTTAGACTAGCCCTTTTATATCTTTACAGTTGATAACATATTGCAACATCAGTCCGATCATTATCATTCATTTTTCATACCTTTAACACGTCCCTGTGCAGAACAGCCCAGTGAGATATGGTGTGCTTTTTGATCCGTATCACAGAGTCTGAAAAGCATGGTCCTATTGACTCATAACACTAAAAGTTTTTCATACTTGCTAGCACTTCTCTTAGAGAAAGTTCTTCTTTTAGCACCACTTACACCACTTACTCTCTGTTGTTTTATTATTTACCCCCCCATCACTAGAATATTCATTACACCAATTTGAAAAATTTTGCTTTGTTCTGTCTACTCAATAACCCATTGTGTAGTATCTGTCAATGTCTTTCTGTGGACTGTGTAATTGTTTTGTATTACAATCTACTTATGCAATGTGTGCACCCATTAATAACGATTCAAAGTAATTATTGCAAATTTTTCATGTCTAATTATGATAAAAGAAGAGGCCTAATTGAATTAAAATCCAGAGCACAGCAATATGGCATAGGGAAGCAAAGAAACTCAAGCAAAAAAAGCTCTTTAAATAGAAAAAAAGGGCATGTGTTATCACAAGTGAGTGTTCAAACTCGTTGTCCTAAAGCAGTGGTTCAACAAGTTCAAGTTCAACAGGCCAGACTAATACTGTGCCACACCTGCAATGATAGAAGATGTCTATACCTAAATTATTTACTTTAACCGGGTTTTTAATGGTTTAATGGTGTTTACATTGATGTTTACAATAAATGTTCTTGGGCATTAGTGGGTATGAACCATGTACGATGTATTTGGCCATAAGAATCATGTACACTCTGAATTTGAAGTCTAAAAGGCCTGATATTTTTTCAAGATTTTTATCATCATACTGCACACCTCTGGAGGGCCAAAGCAAATGTCAAAGTGGTAAAAATTTGGCCTATGAGCCATGGTTTGGCAACGCTGTTCTAAAGAATGTGTCTGATTTTGTTTGCTAAGAGGTTTGAACATAGACCTCAAATCTAGAGTTTGGTTAGCAAAAAAAAACAACAAAAAAACATAACTCTAAAGTAAAATCCCATCATTTGGCTAGACATAATTCAGTACACTGTGATTTTGCCAAAGCTAAAGAGATTATTGATATACAATAGAATGTTATATAGAGTAGAATGATTTAAAAAATGTATTGGTGCTTATTTTGGGGGTAGGAAACCAGTCATGCACTCTGCTAGAACAGTTACCCACAACCATGTCATACCTCCAATCCAGCCAGGGCATACAGATAGCAGTAAATCTATATCAACGTTGGATCAACATCCTTCATCACTGATGTTCACTTTCCTGGGAATGGTACGGAATAGGTATCACTAGTCTCATGGTTATCACAGATGCAGTTAATTACACCTGTATCATCTATTGAAAATCATACATTCTTTAAGGACAAGCCAATTTAGTGTCCAGACGGTGTTATATGTGATGCAGATAACAGATAATCTAGCACGTAATGACCAACACCAGTAAAAATAAAAGAAGAATGAAATAGTGTTACTTAACAATAGGTCTCCATGCCCCGTTGTTGGACGGCACATGTTCGCACAATACCGTTTTACGTCTAAACAAATTCAATTGTACAAATAAGCACGTATTTTAAAAACCTATTGCAATTCAGGTTGTGAGATGAGAGAGAGTGGGAAAGGATGCCAGGCTTGTGTTGTGTACAGCGTGAAAAGCAATTCTAAACTCATCCATGACTAAGAAGATCTCAGTGCTATATATTTGAGTTAAATGACTTCCCCATGTGACTGCTTGATCATTACAACAAGGCTCGTCCATTCACCTCAATCTCAAACCATGTGTTAATTTGGTTTCATTTTCTTTTGGTAGATGCCGTTGTGTTGTGATACCAATGCTAAACCCGAATGACATCGGTGACAGGCGTGCATTACAATATTCATAAGAAGCTTGTAGATGGCGATGATCCATTGCAGACTAGAAGGAAGTCTGCACGGTTGAGTTGATCTCCGCACCTGAGAAGATCGCCCTGGGCGTGAAACAAAGATAAATGAAATCATCCGTTTTTGGCAAGGATTCCTCGAGTCTTATCATTCCTTTCCCCCCCTCATCCCAGAGCCGACATCATCATCATCATCATCATCATCATCATCTTCTTCACATGCCATCTGTGGGCCACAGATGTCAGGGTGTCTGGCGGCTGGGGATTAGAAAATTAGCTTGTTGTACTGCTTGTAATGGACTCACAATGGTAATAACAGCAAACCAAATGGACCAAACTCCATCTGGTTGTGGATTGTGTCTGAGTTGTTTCCTGAGAAAGTCCTTTAAATCATGCACAGTATCATGGCACAGTCACAATTTACAACCAGGTGTTGTAGGAGTTATACCATTGGGCTTCATCATGTGAGGAATACCATCATACCAATCTACCAAAGGGCACAAGAGGAAATTCTACTTATTTTTGGAGAGAATTAAGCACTTCTTTCATAGGATTCTCTGCTCTCTACTGCTCACTCACCTTCTCTCTCTCTGTGGCCTGCAGAAGGCAGAAGGCATGTTTGGAGAGGTTTAAGAGTTTAGAGGCCAACATAGCAACTACACAAGTGTTTTTGATATCCTTTAATTGAATTAATCAAAAGCGCTGTGAATACATACTCACAGTAATATATTTATTTAAAATTTTATTTAAAATGTTGTTAGGTATTTGCTGAGCAGGTCATTTAAACTGGGATGAGTGGCTGTTTTATTTTATTTTTTCTTACATACGTGGTGTTAGAATGGTTTCACTTGTAAGGTATGGTTTTTTACATTTTATTTTTTGCCATCTGCTAACACACATTCCTCCAGTTGTCTTTTGCCAAGTCCCAGCACTAAAAGTGTTATTTTTGTTTTTTTGTTTCTTGATACAGCTGAAGGCAGAACAACTTGGCAACTTTTATTACCGTAGTTCTGCTTTCAGGAGAACAAACATGGAACGGTTGTCACTCTTTCCCGAGTTTGCCAAAAAAGGCAGATCTGAAATGTCAGAGGATATCAGGCTACATCATACATCAGCAAGTTAAATAACAAATAATTCATGGGCATCAGATTTCTGTGCAGAACAATCTTCCCTTTATTATTAATCTTGTCGAAGAACAAGCTATAGAAGGTGAAGTCACCCCCTACCCACATTAATTGATGCTGTGAGTCATCTACTTTGGTTTTTTAGGGGCAAATTGTTTCTCTTGTAAGGAGGTTCATGTGTTGGTTTAAGGGCGTGCATTTTGTTCCCTGTCAGGGGTTGAGAGTTATTTTAGTTACTAAATCTCTTGTAACTGGAGATGGCTTCTCTGTATTTTACAACCATAGGAATAGTACCTTCAGCATATCGAAATGAAAATTATCAGGAAGGATAATCAAGGAGGCTGGAAGTTCATTTTATGCAAGAAATCCATGAATTCCTATTTGGCATCACATGGTTAGAAAAGTATAATGTTAGCACGGTAGTGATTCTCATTAAAGCTTAAAACCTTTTTTTGCATGTAAATGACCACTGTAAATCCTGGTCTGATATTTAATGTGTATCATAATCCAGCAATGGAGCTACTAAAGATAAAATTCAAAATAATAAGAAATCAGTGAATCAATGAATTAGTCCGGATAGTGCCCTTTACAACGGAACTACCAGAGTGCTTTCTTAATAGCAACAAAAGAAGAATTAAAGGCTTCCTGTGTGGCTAAACCGCTAAGTGCACTCCCTCAAGCGCAGGAGACCTATGCTCTGGATTAAAAAAAAAAATATATATATATATATATACTGTTGAATTTGATATATATGTATATATCTAAAGATATATGTGTATATACATCATCTATATATGTAAACAGTGAAGGAAATAATTTCAGGCAAACATCTTTTGTTTAAGTTTGTGCGGGCGATGCAGAAAGCTGAGGTCCAAGCAGAGAAGGCTCAGAGTGTCAGAGAGTGAACCAGCAGGGAACCCAGTGTGGATAATGTGATGTGATGTGATGTGCAGCGATTTCAATGCCGAAGATGGCTGGATCGGAGTGAGGCGAGGTTAGACGAGGGGAAGACCCTGGTTCACATTCTCCGCATGCTGGTGATGGCTGGAAACCATTGCGTTTCAAATTGAGACTGAAAAGGACAATTGTATTAAAGGCATAACACAGAATTCTGCCATATAAATTCTAACAAAACAAGAACAATTAGGTTTAGAATAAAAGCACTAGGGCTGTGGAAATCGGAATAAAGTTTGTAACGTACAGATTTCAAATAAAAAGATGTTAAGATCAGTAATAATTCATTAATGAGATGATTTACAGAAAGCAGACAAATGATCTGAAAATGTTTAGATTTCTTTCTTTTTTTTGCTCGTCTGAATGAGCAGATTGCCCGTGAGAGTGAGAGTGTGGTTAAAAAGTGGCTGTTATATAAGGCACGAAACCTGACCAAAAGTCCTAATAAGCATTAGAACCACCACAACTTCTTTATGGAACACAGACGATCTATGTATTGGGAGACGGTGGAGTCTGGGCTGCCAATAACACTAAGAACCTGAAATGCTGAAATACTGGGGGAGATTAAGATGAGAGATCAGCAAAGAATTAGACAGACATGACATGGTACGTGTTGCAGAAATAAATTATATATGGTGTATTTTTTAAATATATATATTATTGAACTCTATTAATAATGTCTATTATTAAAATGCACTGTATGACCTACAATATAATTTTAAACATATATTTATATGCAAGACTTTACATTAAACTAATGTTCAAGGAATTTAAGGAATAAACAATTTTGCCCTTTTGATGGCTGATGTTGTCTATTTCCTCCAGGGGGGAATGTCATATTTATCAGTTTGATATGCCTTGTGGAATTGTGGGACACACTTTGAAATTGTTCTGGAAAAAAAAACATCTTCTAAGCAACATGCATAGTCCAGCATACACAGTCCAACAGACCGTCCAGCGTGTATATTCCAGCATACACAGTCCAACAGACCATCCAGCGTACACAGTCCAGCATACACAGTCCAACAGACCGTCCAGCGTGCATAGTCCAGCATACACAGTCCAACAGACCGTCCAGCGTGTATATTCCAGCATACACAGTCCAACAGACCATCCAGCGTACACAGTCCAGCATACACAGTCCAACAGACCGTCCAGCGTGCATAGTCCAGCATACACAGTCCAACAGACCGTCCAGCGTG
>JAOVYW010033707.1:0-10353 GCA_025775045.1 Hiodon tergisus
TTTTTTTATCGTTTACCAATATATCGCTTTCGCTCGCTCAACCAAATTAGTAATGCCGATCTGCTGTTCAGTACTCCTGCCAAGATCAAACCGAGTGACCAGCTGATAGGAATTATTTGAGAACGCGCTTGACGTGAATGTATCTGTTAATATACCATATGCATATATTAAGGCGGTTACTCGAATACCATATTAAAATAATCGCCACGACTCGAGTATCTCGATTAATTATCCAAGCTCTACTACAGTCTCTAAGAAAACCACGTTTTCATTGATTTTCACTTAGCTACAGTACAGAGCAACCTGGTTTGAGATACGGCTACAATTGTTGCGATGTATCTCTGATAAATCTACTAATATTTATCTCACATATATGTGGCACGGTCATGATAATATTAACACTGCATTAGTGAATAAACAAAGTAATCAGTGTAAGAAAAAACTGTTAACATTTAAATTTAAAAATTGTCAAGACAAGATAACGTAACGAGACACCAGGAAGGTTTCAGGAAGTCGGTCAAATCAATCGGTTTTGAGCAGGCTGTTTTGTGTCGTAATTTGTGACCCTAAATACACGTCATGAGCAAGAATCGGTGCTCTCGGATTACGGCGCTGGTGTCAAGTAAGTACCGTCCACTCTTGGGTCTGTTTGCTGTGCTGTCTTCTTTTCAGGCGAATTAACTTCGATAACAATAGCGTTATTTAAAATAATCGCCTTAGCCTTGGAGGACTAAAATGAACAGTGATGTGCTTAGGTTGAATGTTGTGTCTCTACAGATACCCTGTATTGTCCCTGTGCATGTTTTCTTGTTAAATATATTTACTGTTATGTCTGATAGCTTTGAAGAAACTGCTCCAACTTTTCCGTGCACTTTCTCTGAAAGTCGGTAAAACCTTGTTCGCTCCATGCTACTGTTTTCGTTACACGGAAGATTGAAAAGTCCGCTTGTTAAAAGTCCATAGATCACTGTCACCATTCGTTTTGGGCGTCGAATAGCACTAGAATGAAGCCGCTAACCGCAGATCAGCTGACTGTGGCAGAGAACTTACTGAAGCCATTCTTCCCCCAGTCCCTGCAGGTGAGTCTTTAGAAGCCCATCGACGACAGTTAGGCGTCCAGTATATACCGAAAAAGGCGCGCTGTGATTTATTGCAGTTCCGCTTTGTTTTTAAAGGTATATGGCTACATCTTCCACCTTAACAGAGTAAGGTCTGACCCTCTGGATGTTCTGGTAGACAAATGGCCCGACTTCACAACAGTTGTCTGCAAACCGCGAGTGGAGAAGGTACTACAGGTAGCTTTTGGATGTTACTTCGTTACTAACCTATACAAATCGCTTACATTTACATTTCAAAATGATTCCTTCTGTATAAACATTCATTTCATTATTTATTTTTTTACAGGAAGGTGACTTTTTCAAAGACATGTGTGTCTTCACAAAACATGAGGACACTTTGAGAAAAATCCTGGTGGAGACTGATGTCCTTAATTGGACAGTTTATTTTTCTCTGGGTATCCAGCTGTCCTTCATACCGTGACCTGACTCTTTCCTTCAGAATTATGCCGAGAGTGAGCCGTAAAGCATGCAAACCTGTAGTAAATAAATGTCGTGGGAACATGGCCTGTGTGAACTACAAGGTTTTGCACAATAGTAATATGTAGATGTGGGTGTGGACATGGGAAGTTAGTGTGCTAAGCTCACTAACCTCCTCCTTTTTGTGCACAAGCTGTCGACCTGTGCCACGAGGACATGGTGATGGCCCTGGCAGCACAAAGAGGCGTCCCAGGGGGCAAGGTGGCCGTGTGTCACGTGATGAAACTCCAGGATCCCAGCGTTCTCCCTAAGGTGGCCAGGTACCACAAACCCCCGGCAGCTTGACGTTGTCATCGGTTTGGGTAACGATGGCACAAGAAGTGTGTGATGAGATGTGATGGGGAGCCACTGTGTCGGTAAGCTAGCCACAAAAGCCTAAGTAAAGCATAATACAGTGCTGATAAAAAAACACAACGGGGAGACTTTGTCAGGTTTGTGTCTGATGTAGGTTGGATATAATTGTTTCAGGAAACAGCAAAGTTAATGTAAGGTGTCTTTTGATTATCTGTAAAACAGTGATTAGCAAACACCTAATGAAGGCCCCCAGCCAATACATATTTTTTAAAGGAATTGCACTTTTCTTGTTCCTAAGACACTGTTGGGTCTGCGGTGCCCTTTCCCGCTTAACTGTGTGTCTGCTCAGCAGCCCACCGTTAAAGATGTCAGCGCTGGACGAGTCCCACGTCGACCTGGTGAACAGGTTCTGGAAGTTTGGGAGAGAGGAGCATAGCGCCCAGATGATCCGTAGCATGATCCGACACTTCCCCTCCTGCTGTCTGCAGGACGAGGATGGGCAGGCGGTGGCCTGGATACTAATGTATGCCTCCTGTGCCCTGGGAATGTTGTATACAGTGCCAGAGCACCGTGGGAAGGGCCACGCCACGGTCCTGATCTGTGCTCTGTCTAAGAGGCTCCATGCCCAGGGTTACCCAATCTACTGTTTCATTGAGGAAGAGAACCGATTGTCCTACAGGCTCTTCGAAAACCTGGGCTTCACCGAGGATCCTGCTTACAGAGCCACCTGGTTAGATTTCAATCAGTTGTGAGATTGGTATGCATAAACAGAACAGTCCTGATTGTGCTTGGCGTTCCAATTCTAAGGGTCAGTTCTTAATTGTTTCTTTGAAGGACAAAAAAATCATCACCTCAATTCATTTGTGCCAACGATGCCAGGCTCATCAAATTACAATGCAATATAATCACCAAAGGAATTAAAACACAGATGAAATCCCGGTACGATTATGTGTGATTCATTAAAGGCACTATCATTTCCTATTTTCCAAATCCATTTTCCTGCTGCAATAGAGCCAACAAATTTCCTACGTCCTGCGCAGGAAGCAGAATATTTAAATTTAAAATATTAAATATTTTCTGAGTTAGCGAGGTTCAACTTCTTTGAGCACCAATTCCAGAATAAGTGAAAACTGAAGACCCACAGGCACTTTAAAATGAACTCTTTAAAAACTGGACAGCTGGTTTCTATTCTGGTTCTTTTAGGTGACTTAACTGTGTGCCCTAAGCAAAGGGAAGAAAGACACAAAGAAATATTTTAAATTATTGGCCAAACTTTAATAAGACCAAATACATATCTTCACTATGGCAAAACTACCTTGAGCTTAACAATAATGTGTTGGTGCTTGGAAGGCGAGCGCCTTTAACGACTGAGCCACTCGGGCGAGCACCGGCACCCAATATATGACATAATAGATTCGATTGTAAAGGCTATTGTTATTTTTGTGGGATTTATAGCAAAGATCCCAGAATTTTCCCTCCTGGGTTATGTGGTCAAAACCGCGTTAGCACACAAGGGATGACACAGAATGACTCTCTGGTGTGTGCAGTTCGGGACAGTCAATTGAGGTCAACCATTAGAGACGCCCGAAACCCCAAGTTCTGGGGGAGACTTTGGTGGGTTTGGGTCGTGTTCCGGACTCACTGTCCCGCAATAAAGAAACAACCTTCGATGGGAGAAGCGATTAGCTTGTTGAGCTAAAGATCGAAGTACCTAGCTCAAGGAACCAACGCTACTCCAGGGAGTGACGTCACTGTCCATCTCAAACGAGTTCTGCTACTCCTACATATGTGTTCTGCAAGCTCTGCATCCCCGCCGTGCCTCACAGCGTGTTGGAGTGTGAAAGGGAAAAGTGAGCTTCTGGCACAAACCAGAATTTTGTGATATGACTGTAATTTTCATCTACGATTGCCTTTTATACAGGATTTAGAAAGTACCCTAAGCACAACTATCTGCCAGCATGCAGAAAGAGTTTTGTCTACGATTACTGGCTTTTTTCAGAGACAATAATAAAATGAAAAAAAGGAATACCAGAAGTGTTTGTTGATTGAGTTTGCTGACCCAGAATAAATAAAATTTTCCCAAGGCTGAGCTCTGGAATAATCCAGGATTTTTGCGACTGCCTCACCCCTCCAGGGCATTTTCGATGGCCCTGCAAATGTTCAGAAGATCAGGTGGAACCGCTTGGACATTCTGCTCCCTGTTCCCCGCTCTGTCCTGATTTAGCCCCAGTCAGCAGATGCAGCTGCACAAACACACTGACCACAAACACATCCTTCCCAGAAGTCTGAGTGGAACTGTACCGTGAAAGAGCAAAACTTCTGGGATTCAGCTTTCATGAGTGGGAAAAATAAACATTCTGTACTGTTAAAGTATGTTATTCCGGGAGTACCGTTTGATGCGGAGAATGTTTCTTAATGCATTTAAAAATCTGCAATTTCAGCATTTCCTAACAGTAGGAAAATATTTTAAAACTATATTTGTGGGGTTTTCACACGGTTGTTGTCTTAGAAACTGTAATCTTTTATTCTCCAGTGTGTTTTTAAAATGTGTTATTTACAAATAATTTGGTACAGTAAAAACACAGGGACCAGTCACATTATTATGAAATAATTAAGTTGATAAACACAATCATACCCAGATACATTTATAATACTACCATAACAAATGCCTAAATCCTATCAATCAAGTCAGACTGCATCTGCCAGCACCAGCCTATTGCTTATCAGTAGATCCCACAGATGATAATCAGGTGCTAATGCTAAGTTATATGTAAGGCCTGCAGGTCACTTACGTTTGAGGAGTTTGCTCTCGGTTCTGTGGTAATTGGAGCACTGTGATCCCCAGGAGCCTGGTTGTGGCTCTGCTGTCGATCCAGGTTCAGACTCTCAATCTCTGGATCATAGTGATCAGCCTGAACACAGCCCGCGTTGGCCACATTAACTGAGCCACTTCCATACTATTGGATTGCTTGCCACAGTTGCAGCACCATGGTTGGAGAACAGACACATTTTTTATGTTCTCAGTGAGTGGCTTAGCGGCTAGCGTTTGGACTCGCACTCAGGGCCCTGGGTTTCAATGGTTGGCACATTGGCTCAGCGGTTTGGAGGGGTATAAAACTTCATATCCCAGTCCCAACTATATTGCTTGTCCTCTCTGGTTTCCGAAGAATTGAAAAAAAATTCGGCCTTCAACGACACTGGATATTGAGATTCTATCGGGCACTCTCAGCAGGGCTGAGAAGTGCAGACTGACCCCCATTCAAGGCCAAATTCATGGTTTGGCCTTTTGGGAGGGGGCAAAGGAGGTGTCCCCCTGTCCCCTGGGGGTTTGATTGTTGTTCCACAGCATGGGACAGCATTGGAGGTTGGGAGAGGATAGGTTGGCTGTTATATCAGCTGGGACTCCTCTTGCCATAGCCCAGCTGCAGAAACATTACTGTGCTTGGTGGCGACGTGGGGGTCTGAGGAAGAGGTCACGAGTAATAACGAGAAGCTGTGGGAGACCAGAACAATGCATCATGTAGCACTGTTGAATTACACAATCTGACAACTCTGGGGGGGAAAAAGTTCAGCCTTTGTCCCCTTATAAAATTTGATCTTTTTCACCCGGTGAATAAAACAAAGGTGCTAAATGAATTTCTCTTTTTTGTCTGTGGTCGCCCAAGCCAGGTCCTCAACAGCTTCACCCCATGTTTTAGCGGTACATTCCAATAAATTAAAAAAACAGATTTTCATCTGAAATCCCAGGTAGGGGCATTTCTTTTACAAATAATCACAAAAAAAAAGTGGTTCGGAAACAAGTACCCTACAGCCCTCGAGACCAGATTGCTGGCCTACAGGTGTCATCGTTGTTTTAGCACATCCAGGAACTTTGACCTCATTATCCGATTCCTCAGACTCGCCTCTCCAACATTCACAACATCTTAGAACCCCAAACACAGAGATAAATTATGTAATACACCCATCACTCTCCCATTAGGAAAGTTATGTGAATCAAAAAAAAAAAATCCCACCTTTGAACTAAACCTTCCCATTGTAAAATTATGGCTTTCATAATGTGGCCTTCTCCAAGGCAAATAGTCACGCCCTAAACAGTTTTATCCCCCGCACGACTCTAAATCATGCAGTACTACAGTCTGATTTAGTTTGTACAAAACTACATCTAGTGGTGGAAGACTGTAACTTCAGTTTTATAATTGGTGGGCATTGGTTGTGAAGCTGTGAAATACAAATAACTAAACACACACAACAGCAATGCTTTATCACTTGTTCCCAAATTAAATTCTATGCCAACTAAAAGACTCCCAGCCTTTGAGGACACCTGTACCTGGGACGGTGGAAGGGTTGGGTGCCAGCTACCTCTGCACTCAGGGGTCAATTCAGCCCTGTACCTTTGACTGGGCTGCTCCTCAATCCCAGGGCTGAGTTTTGAGTATTTATTAAAAATAAACTTGGAAGCATTACATTTCTTACATCTAAGACTTTAATACTTGTAATCAACCCTTTCTGATAATAACAACAATGAGCTATTAATTAGCAAGGAACCGTGGCTTAACGGCCCTCAATGTAGCGGAATGACAGGCTCATGGAGGCCAACTGACCACCTGAAGAGCTGCATCGTTGCCAGGCCCCAGATCTAAGGGTTGAATGTCCTCGTCATGCCATCTGCAGAGCTCCCACAAACACAAACTCTTTGCCTCTGTCCGGCTCACTGCTACCGAAACATGCTACCCTGTAAATATGTCAGAAGGCCCAAAGCCCTGTTAGAGAGGACAAGCAGCCCAGCACCCAGCTGGCAGGAAAACTGATGGGTTTGCAAACTTTTTTAATTTTATTTGCACGGGACTTTTTCATCCTTTACAGCTTAGAGCCTGGCGATTGGGGGCGAAGACATCCCCATCCCACATTGTTCACACCATTATGTTCTGCAGTTGAGAAACGAGTTGACTCCAGGGGGGCCTATGGTCCACTCGCCCTCCGAACGCGCTCCGCCTCCAGCTTCCTGGTCAGGCTGATCTGCTCCTCAAGTTGACGCAGGTTGGCCTTTTTCCTCTCCAGTCTTTCCACGTCTCTGACCACTCCTTCGTGAAGTCTCTGTTGAGGATGAGCACAGTTCACAGTTACTAATCAATCACAAATACCACAAAACTAAACTTTTACAGCGGGTAAATGGACGCAAAATCCAGACCCCGTATGCAATTAACGTCTTAATCAATCCTGAAAGAGAGAGAAGAACTTGAAAGAGAAGGTATATTACAAAAAACAGGATCCTTTTGGACAAGGAAACCGGCGAATACCGCAATTTTATTTCCTTAAAGAGTTTAAAGAGAACGCACTCAGGGACAATGGCGTCTAATGAACTGTAGGTCATGCAATCTGAACAAAATTACAAGCATTTGAAAATCGCGAAAATGTACTCGGCTGGCTAACGGTGTTTATTGTTATTATCAATTTACTGTTTAAAGTATCTATAAATTATTGTGGCATGAAGTAATTCTTACACTTGGCGATGGAAAATCTCCATCCAGGAAGTTTCCCTCTCTTTTAATAATTATCAACTTAAATACTGGGAGAAAGGATAAATTAGTCAAATTAAGGTGATTCAAAAGTTGATTTAAGTGCTCTCCTGGAGTGATTACCCGCATCCTCCAAGACGGCAAAAAGGTTACTTAACAAGAAGACTACATACCTCTCTGTCCCAGTTTTGTTTCATGTGAACTCCTGCCACCGTTCCCACCGTAAGAACCAAAGAAACGCCAAAAACTAGTTTTGAGGTTTTAGACATAGCAATAACACGGTATTTACATATTGAGCGATGTAATGAGAGCGCTGCGATTACCTGAAGGGTATCTCAATATGGCGTACATCAGCGCGCATAGACGCATACGGAATTGTATATCTCAGACAAAAATAACAGAACACCGAGATCATCGAGTTCTTCCTCGGCAGGATTTTCATTTATCAAGAAGAACAAATTACGGTTTGGTGGGACATTTTAAACGTCAATATGGAAACACAGTGCAACTTTACTGGTTAAATTGTGCCTGGTCAGGTCAACACAGCCGTCAAAACAATGCCTTCTTTAATGACTATGAGATGTATATACCACAACACTGTGTCACATAGCATTAATTGGTTAGCAAAATCGTGGAGGGCCTACCATAAAATATGCAGCGTGAAAAACAACTATTGTCTGCTTGATATTAAACTTAAACCAGAAGTGAAAACCAACCCTCTGTTGCTTTGAATTATCATACTGGCATTAGATCTCTGACAACCAGTGCTTCACACTGAGGGAGGAATCTAAAATGTAGTACACCCCCCATTTAGCATAGTTTTCTTTATGCTAAAATGGGTATTTTATAAATTTTATATACAAATGTTTTAAAAATCCCAACAAGGTTTTCATGATGGTTATAAAATGAGAGATACACAGTGCATGAACCAAAGATAGAAGTATTTTATTGTTTACACAATTATTTTTAACAATGAAACTCAAAATACACATACATCTGCATGTATGTATAAACATATATACACAGCACATGGTGCAAAACACACAAAACTCGTGCTCCCGATTTGGAAGCACGTGTCTGTCCACTAACCAATGAACAAGCTCAGAGACAATTCACTTCTTATCCTCAAACTCCTCCAGTCTAAGGAGCCACTTAGCCCAGTATTCCAGACAGAGGTCATAATTCATGAGGTGGCAGTCAGCCGGTGACCCGTCTTTGTAGGCCACCACAATCATACCGTTTTCCACCTGCCGAACGGAACCGTGACAACAGAAGATTTATTTAAAAATAAATACATTTTAAAAAAACACACACAAAGAAATCAAATTTTAAATTTTTTTCCCCCTGACCTGGTAATTGTAATTCTCATCACTGTTTAAGGCTCCTATGTAGGCAGCGACTTGTAGGGGGTTGTCATAGGTGTTGTGAAGAAATGGTTTAGGCTTCTCGGAGGTCTTCCAGTCAATCACACACAGCTTTCCTCTGAAATAAAACCTCCATTACTGCAAAACCGTATAATAAACCTGAACAGTTGCACTTAGTGTAATTTAACTCAAACCAGGACCAAGGACAAACTGACACCACACACACATGAACTATAAAATTTCAGCCCAGTAAAGGCTTACAGGTAATCCCCACCTGTACTGGGCAACACAGTCCACCAACCCCACGTAGTGCAGGGACTGGTGCTGTACACCACTCTCAATGGCTTTCACGCCACTGATGTCTTCCAGAATAGAGTGGACACTCTCAATGTATCCCACCACCACCTCAGGAGACTCCGCCCCCTCCACTGGCACATCCTCTGACATCAGCATGGCCTCCAGGGCAGAGTGGAAAAGCCTTCCCTGTCTGAAAATATCTGACACACACAATTTTTTCGTCATTCAAAGACATCCTACCAGGACACCTGCTTAAGCACACCTTGTAACCTTTAAATTGCAGCAAGGTTAAAAAAGTCAGAATGAAAAGTGATCAGGAGTCTTACTCAGGGTGTACTCCTTGAAGCCGTCCTCTCCAAGTTCAGTGATCATCCTTTTCCTCCATCGTTCCAGATAAAAAGCTTGCTCCGAGGGCATGGTTTGTTGCAGTATGTGGGTAACACTGGGCCCAGCTGACTTTCCCGCTCCCCGGGGCAGTGCAATGCGGGCTGGGGGCATTTGGTCAACCACCTGAATCGGATCCAGTGTCTTGGAATCATTCAACAGAGGTAACAGGTTCCTGTGGGCTTTAGGTAAAGACGATTGAGAGGAAGACTTCGATTTGAGCACAGGGCCATAAAGCTGCCCATCTTCCTCCTCGAGGCTTCCTGGTGTTTGGGAACTAGTTCTCGAAGACACCACTGAGCTGACCAGGGAGGAGTACTTATCTGTGTCTACTGAGCTATACTGGCTGGTTTTTTTACGAGCGCTCCAGAGACAAGAGGTCGAGAAACGCTTCACTGGACGCGGGCCAACGAGAGAAATCCAACAGGCTATCATGCTTTTCGGTCCCACATGTTGGATTTGGTTGAGCAAGTGATAACACTTCATTATGGCGACAGTACCAGATTCCTTTTCTTATTGTGGGTTCGCCGTTCTTCGGAATTGTAAGATCCAATTCGAAACATAGAATATAGATACGATCAAAACGAAATACATTTATCACAGACTGTTACGATCGCATATACTTTTTACCAGTTGCTTTTAAAAGCATTACTTCTGCTAGTTAAATAAGTGTGTTTAAGCAAAACACAATGATAAAACGGATACGTGCATTACAGAAACGTAAAATCGAACAGCATCGGTTCTATGTCTAGTGATAATCGCACAAATCCGGCTACTTCATTCGTAAAGACAAAAAGTTACCGCACAGTCCTGCTCTCCAAAAACTACGCGCCAGTTATACGTAGGCGCAAACTAAACCGGCACTTAAAAAAACAATGGGGCTGCGGGACTTGTAGTTTTAAT
>JAOVYW010033727.1:0-26438 GCA_025775045.1 Hiodon tergisus
CACAAAACCTTAACTTTTAAATGCTTATTTATTAAACTATGAAATTATTTATTCAAACTTGTATATATTATATAAATCATTTCAACTGGGTTACAAACAGATCAAATTTTAATTGTTAATGTAGGGCTCGTGTTCGTGACATTTGCTGTTTTAGTCTGATGGGAATGTTTTGTATTATACTTATGTTGTATTTGGCAATTTCAGTGTTCAATCAACTGGTTTGACCGTGGTGAGGAGGGGCTGCGCAAGGTTAGGCGTGTAGTCAAGAACGTTGATAAGCTCTTATCTTGTTAATGTTTCCGACTTTGTTAAATCAGATTGTATTTTTGTGATTGAATTTTGCTCATATTTTGCAGGAGTTTGATGTTAGCCTTATTTATGGTATTCCTGAAATGGTGAAATTTTCTAGTACAAAATGAGCAAATCCATGCTTATTCTGCCTTTTGCTTTTTCACCATTGTCCAGGCAACAGTCTGTAATCTTTTGACATTTTCATTCCAGTTATGAAAAAAATCTGGATTTCTTGAAAACATTTATTTCAGTATTGCATGTTATTATTACATGCTGTCCATTTTCAATATGAAGCAGCTAAGAGGAAACCATGACAGAGCAAAGGAAGCTAATTTAAGACAACAGAACGCAAAATACACTGTGGCAGGCAATGCTAAAGGAGGTTAATGTGCCGAAAATCACCAGATTGTAGCATGCACACTGGACTTACTGTAATGTGCAAGTGAGGCCTTTTGGTTTCAAAGAGATTCATGAGATAATTATCAAAAAACAGAACAAATGATTTTCACATTAAGACACAAAGATGTACAACTAAAACCTTACAAATTCATCAATTAAATAAAACATCTCAAATGGAAAATAAAGCATTCTTAATAAATATGACATACAAACACAAAGGAAAAAAGTCTAAACTTTAGGGAACACGTGATCCGGATGACTGAGGTTATCCTTATGATTTGAAATCACGGAACATGCTTGGGCATGAGATATTATAATCTTTTTCCAAAATGAAATGAACAAAAAGGATTTTAACAAAATAGCAAATACCCTTAAATATGAATTTTATCACCTAAGGGCTTTGTCTAAATCAACCCTTCATTCTAAATTAGCTCAAACTATGGTTGTAGTCTCAAGATTATGCAATTCTTGTGTTACTCACACGGGATAGTGTGACTTTGATATAGATATTTGACTTTGAATGTAAATAGAGAGTATTGTGTTAGGTTCAGTGTTGAGGCAGTGTTGAATGTAGACAGAGAGTTTTGTGTTAGGGTCGGGGTGAAGACTGATGCAAAGTTAGAGAGTACTGATTTTCTAGGACACATTGCATTTGTTCTCGACCATGATTTTCCTTTTCTTGAGTTTGGGACTGCTGGAACGCACTCTAAAACGGGAATTCTATCTGCGGCCTAAATGCAAAATTAAATCAATGTGAATTTCTAAAGAACCTTAGAAGAGTTTTAAGAGTATGCTTATGGACCATGTAAATAGTTGCCAGTTCAAAGTTGACTGACTGCTCAGTTCATGTAGTGGTTCATGTAAACTTCACATGCCCAACATCATGTCGGGAGGAGAGAAAAGCAGAAAATACAGTCCTGCTGGTTTGCATAGCTTGACATGGTTCGTCCATATTTTAAGCGCACTCCTTTAACAGACTTAAAAAGACCTACACATCGTCTTGGTATCAACTGATCATCCACGTACAGTCTCTCTCTCATCCACATACACAAAGATGTCTCTCCCTCATTCACGTACACAGAGGAGTCGCTCCCTCATCCACGTACACAGAGGAGTCTCCTCTCATTCACATACAGATGAGTCTTTCTACAGTGTTATTAAGCAGTTCAAGATAAGATTCCTTTTGTTCAAACCAGGCTTTGTTCCACTTGCACCCCATCTCAGAGACAGGCATGCAATCTCCG
The DNA here is from genome assembly GCA_025775045.1 of Hiodon tergisus. Taxonomy (NCBI): domain Eukaryota; kingdom Metazoa; phylum Chordata; class Actinopteri; order Hiodontiformes; family Hiodontidae; genus Hiodon; species Hiodon tergisus. Next base: position 1,935 of record JAOVYW010033727.1, read on the forward strand.
ATGTCCCCTCAGGCACGGGTGAAGGTCGTGTTCTTCTGCACATGCATTCAGTAGCTTTTGGGTCACCCTGCTGCGATCACAAGCTAGTGTTCTTCAGCACACAATGTTACGAAGTGCTAACACTCCTCATCTCTCTCTCTTCCTTTTACAATAATAACATTGTAAACAAGCAACCACATAATAATAACTAGTGTTAATACTATTGTAGTTGTGAGCCTATGCTTCATAAATGTACATCTGTACAGTATTTTCATCAGATGGAAAGAGAAGAGGTATCCACATGTTCATATCAGGGTCTCTTGCCACATGCTTAAGTCTCAACTGTGCGCAAACACACGCAACAGCCCAGTGTGGATTTCATCTCAACCCAGTAGGTTAGGGTAAGGGTGGTCTGTTAGTGTTCCAGGGAATTCCCATTATAGCCTGGACTCCAACGACTGCTTAGGTGACTAAACTTCTCTAGGAAAGAACACAAAACAATTCACATATGGTTAACACAATGGTCACATAATGGACTACAAAGACTAATTGTAAAGACTAACGTAATAAGAGTAATTAGACTATATAATAATATGCTCTTATGGCTGTGTTTCAAGCTTTAACCATTGGAAGTAGGCTCTGTCCCAACCCCACGTAATAAAAACTATACAATGAATAATAGTCTTAGATCCCCGTGACATACCCATAACAAATTATCTGCAGATTCTCTCACTCTTTAGTGAACGCTTAGATGATTTTATCACGGCTGGGACAAAAGACTTAATAACATTAAAATTCCCTGCTCATAGCCAGGTGAATAGCCCACAGCAGTGGGTTGTGGTAACATGTGGGATATTCAACATCTCATTAAAAACCAAGCTCTTACGATGCGGTGAGTGTGGAGTTGAGCACCAGAGTGGTCCGAATCTTATACATTTGGGCGAGGGTAAGCTTCTTCTGATGTTCAGCTGGGGTCTCGCATGCACAGGGGGACTTCCTGTCCGTTCCCAACTCTCTGCTACTGGAGGCTCCCTCCGGGCTCCTGCCAACTGGTTCAAGGGGGGCCAAGCTAGTCCTCCTGCCTCGACAGGCCAAGCATTTGCCACTGCAGACACCCCTCTGAATTTTCCGGACCTTGGCCCCTCTCAGGGCCTCGGCCAGCGTCCTTGAGGGCAGGCTTTGTGTTAGGTCCTCCGCATTCACTTGAGGGATGTCATCTGCGCTATGGGAGGCCTGCTTAGGGAGTTGGGATAGTCTTCTGCCGATGCCTACCTCCGAGCCTTGGTGCCGGCACTGCAGAAGGTTGTCCTCAGAGTGCGACTTGAGGGTGGCGTCCTCCAAGCTGTGCTGCCAGGGCTGCTTGAAGGAGCGGCTTGGTAAGAGCTCGGAGCCACGACGATGACCCTCCTGCTCCACCTCCTCCCCCTCAACTTGGCCTGGCCCCTCCTTCATCTCCAGTGCCTTCAACGGCGATTCTGGGGAGAGGGTGCCGTAGGCGCTGTCCACAGACATCGTCAGGTACTGGGGATCAATGCAATCCTGACTCAGGGCCCCCTCCCTGAATCGAGAGCACTGGATGCTGTCAGGGAGCTGATGCAGGCTAGTCAAGCTAGGCAATGGGGTCTCATCCTCCGAGACCGACTCCCCTGTGTCCGTCTCCAAGGATGACGAGAGCTCGGCTCCACCATCCTCCTCTATCATGCCTACTGACAGTGTCTCAGTCATGCTGTTGGATTGGCTATGAAAGAGAGGAAATGGGTTCAGAGAGCAGGGAGACAGAAGGAGAGTAGAAGAGTGTGTTTACCATGCATAACAGCACAAGTTTTGCCTGACTGAATAAGTACGTACTAGATCAAACTTTCTATTCATTATATAATTTAATATTTGTCTCTGAATCCTTAATGAATTCATGCTGGCTAAAAACTGAATCATGCTTGTCTGTGCATATGTATTTGAGTATGTGTATGATTTGCAATTGTGTGTATATGTGTGTAAGGGTGTATGCGTGGGTATGATTTTGTAATTGTGTGTATATCTGAGTATAACTGGGTGTTTGTATGTATGACTCTGTGAGTGTATAACCAGTATATGATTTTGTGAGTGTCGGGGGGAGAACATTACCGGTCACTGTGCTGCAGACAGGGGGAGCTGGAGGTTGAGTTGCTGCTCTCTTCTTCCTCCTCCCCCTCCTCCTCCTCCTCCTCAGGTCTCTGATCAGTAGTCATCTGCTGGCGGTTCTGCTCTACAGAGCGAAGCCTCTGAAGACGATTCTGTGCCAACCGCAACCACATGCTAAAGTCTCAACTGCACACAACCACATGCTTAAGTCTTAACTGTTCATGACTACATGCTGAAGTCCCAACTGTTTACCACCACATGCTTAAGTCTCAACTGTGTGCAAACACTTGCAACAGCCCAGTGTGGATATAAGCTCAACCCAGTAAACAGATTTAGCTTAAAAAGCCGGTCGTATTCCATTCTCTGAATTAATGCCCTGACGCCAGCCTCGGGCAGAGGTGTGTATGTATTTTTGGTGTGTATGTGCAGGCTTTATTGACTGGTAGCTGCTCTACCTGAACTTTAGTGATGGCGTCTGTCCAGCTGCGCCCCTGGGTGGTGCTGTTGGCCTGGAAGGAGTAGGCTGCCACTGTGCTGTGGAACTCATTGAGGTAGACAAGGAGAAAGGAACCTGAGAGTAAAGAAGGAGGGGTCAGTTTTAATAAGCCTCTTATTAGGCCATACACACTACTATCATTGCACTGTCACAGACAGTGATCAACCATGTTGACAACATATGACATATAATTCATTACACAATGATAAGATCTATAAATAAAAGGTTAGTGTACCCTTTACAGCCCTTTGTAGTTTTTTGCCTTTTTATGATGTGTTGAATTAGGTATAATTGTAGCAGGTGTAAATAATTTTGACGCTGGGTATGTAATCAGTGGACATCTGCTCTGACCGAGTAGTCACACTCACCGGGGTCTTTGAGCTCCCTACAGACCACGTTGTGGATGAGCAGGGGCTGGCGAATCACCTTCACTTTCTCCACCCTCTTTACAGGCTTGGTAATGAGAAGCATGTCGGTAAACAGGAAACAGTACACCTCCATCTGGCGGAGGCAAACACGGTGGTTACTGTCATTCGTTACTCTGGATTGTTTCTGTTGGGCTTTTGTTTGCAGCTACAGTTACATTGGGATTATATAATGGACTCTCGGTTATAACATGACCCTGAAAGATGAAAAACGAAACCAAATACCGTCACTATTCAAGGAATTTTCAAGACATTTTAAAAACCATAAAAACCATAGTTTTTAGTAAAGCTATATGTTTAACAAAAGCCATGTAAAACCCAATTATTGGCATTATCGGCAGGTTTGGTCTTCTTGGCCCTGTCTGAGGAATGGCGGTGCTCACCCTGCTGTCCTTGCCTTCCTTCATGCGCAGTGCCCCCTCCAAGAGGAGCTGCCGCGTCTCTTCGGGGGAGGTGCCCTTCATCGGGGCCGTTATGTCAAAGCGGTTAAAATCACGTAGGATCTGAGGGGCAGAGAACCATGATAGAGGTGGTGGACCGGCAACACAGAGCTACAAGCTCAATGTTATAGCACAGTGGACCGAGCACTGGACTCATTATTTTACTTAAAAGTACTAATGAAACACTGGACCCCAGTGAACCCAGGAAAGGCCTCGCTGTCATTCAGCAGCATAAATCTCATGTAAAAGGTAAGTTATGCAAGATGCCCAGAATGCTAACAGACATCAGTATTATTGATTTCTATAGCCCAGCCCAGAGTGCTGACTAGGTCCAATGGCCTAACCACATGCAGTATCTCCTCACCTTCTCCACCTCCTCGCTGGCCCCCTCCACTGCCTCGTAAGACTCGATGCGGCCAGACATGGCGGCCAACTTCTGCCGCTCCTGCCGCCGGCGCATCTGTGAGTCCACGCTGTTGATGAAGGCCTCCACAGAAGCCACCTAGGAGAGGAACACTCCAGGTCACCATGGTCTGGTTCAAAAGCGGTCATTGTTTAATAAACAATATCTAACATAAAGAGGTACTGATGATTCTCTCCATCCTATTCTCTCCCTCTATACCCTATCCCACCATCCCTCTCACTTTCTATCCTCTGTCTCCTCTCTCTCTACGCCCCATTCCAGTATATCTATAGACACTATATCCCAGCATTCCTCTCACTGTCCTCGGTTTTCCTCTTTCAAAAAAATTTCCCAGCATTCTTCGCATTCCTGTCTTCTGTCTCCATTCTCACCATGGCACTGACGACGTCGCGGGCAGCCGGCTCATCTGTCTTCTTCAGCACGCTCTTCAGCAGCAGTGGGTACTTGGTGAGGCGCTGGTGGGGCTTGGCCAACATGTCCGCCAGCTTCAGTCGGTTGCACTGCTTGTGAGCCTCCCCCCACTGTGGAAGGGGAGAGAGGAGATGTTTAGCTGGGGGGCATGAAGCACGAGGCCCAGGGCTATCGGAGCAGAAACATTTCAACAGGTAGAGGTGAGTGGGTTGTATTTCAGGGCTTTGTTCTTCAGCATAGACAAGGCCATAATTGCTTTAGAAACATTAACGGTACACTGTTCAGAGCAGTGCTAACATTTTTGTTCTTTTCAAGAACAGGCATACATATAGACGCTTTCCTTTCTGGCAAACTGTCCATATTATTCATGATGAATAACACATAAATTTCTAGCACAATTTTACATCTCTTACTATTGACTTAAATTAACATATTAAAATCACATTTTTATAGCCAGTGCAAATACTTTGTTTTGCACAGAAAAATGTCCTTACATACAGTTTCCTTATGACTCACACATTCAAACTAGAAAGGATTTGATTAAATCTACACTAACTAGACAAGCAGCAATAGCTACTAGTAGTTATTGAGTGTCGTGATTCTTTCCCTGCCTAATATGATGAATAAGGACAAAGCCAAGGGGAAGGAGTTGAGCACTGATTTTGGAACAGAACACTGACAAAGAGGTCCACTGAGAGAGGGCTGACCATGCATGGCCGCATGGTCTACGAAATAACGGTATTGTGATAGGGTAGGCTACTTTAAAGGTGAATGTGTGATAGCCCACTGACCGTCACATAGATGGGAAAAAGGTCATTGTCCCGCAATAAGTTACGCAAGTACTCCATAAAGCTCTCTTCCTCCATGCAGTAGTCGACGTAGGGCTTAAATCTTGAGGCAAACTGCACAAACAAAAAGTTAAACTGAAGATTAAAACTTGAATATACAACAAAAACAATAATTCAAGTATGTGGTCTGTGGTAAATAATTGTGTGTGTGAGCATATGTTTGTGTGTGAGTAGGTGAGTGTTATTGCACATTAACCCCTTAACTAAACTAAGGACCGTCTGTATGTAGCTCTGGATAAGAGCATCTGCTAAATGACTAAAAGGTAAAAAATGTAAATGCTCATGTATGAGTGAGGGCATGCGTCTGTGAGTGTGTATGTGTCTGTGTGTATTCGGGCATGTTCAGTAAGGAGATGCTCACAGTGCTGAAACCTTGTTGCAGGTCTGTTGGGTCCAGCAGGGAGCTGGACTCCCGGGCCTTCTCCAGAGCAGGCAGCATGACCTCAGCCCACAGTGCAGTGTGCAGGCTCACGATTTCCTGGATGTTTCCAAAGAGGCGCGCCAGCTCCACCTCTCTCAGAAGGCCGTTCTCCTGCAGGTTGAGCAGACTGCACACGAAGAGCTGGCAGAGAGAGGATGCCAGGCATGAATCTCAGGTACAGGAGCAGGGCCCAGAACTGGCACATGGGTCGGGACAGGAGCTAAAGATCTATCTGAAGATGATACATGAATATCTATTCAACATGAAAAAGAATGTTTTGGCATGTGGAGCAGCTAACTTCAGGCCTAAATTAAACCCTACTCTTAAGTTTCAGAGCCCTGTGTTATCTGCTCATTGCAGCCAGATTAAGTACACACTCCATTGGAGTGGTTACTGATTGAGACAACCAGAGGCCTTGGAAGCATACTTACATCAGTGATAACCCGCAGCTTCTTGATGTAGCTAGCTTCTGTCTGCAGTAGCTCCCAAATCGCCTCCTGCTGGTGGAACTGGCGCCTAGTAAGAGACTGTAGGAGGAGCCGAATCACTAACTACAAGCTATGCAAAAGGCTGACAACAGCTCAAGAATTAAACAGATTCTCTTCCTGGGCTAAATGAAAATCTGCATTATTTTTCAATAGTTTTTTATTGATATTGAGAGGAGAATGCAAAAATGTATGTAGGAGGGATGTCTCTGGCTCTGTGCTAGTGCAGCATGTGTAGGAGGGATGTCTCTGGCTCTGTAAGTGTGAGCTTGTGTCAATACCTCGGGATTCTCCAGCAACTGCTGCCAGCTGTCCTCCAGAAGCAGATTGGTCTCCTCCTTCAGGTAGGACAACTGTGGTGGAACTTTGGGCAGCCCAAAAAGAGTGTAAGAGTGAAGCTTCTTCTGCAGCTGCTCAACCCGGTCAACTTCCTGAGAAGAAAGAAAGAAAAAGGAGTGGACTTAGGAATATATATGTATTAAGACTGTACTAAATGCTCACATGTGTTTGCATGGCATTGTTTTTTATAGGAGAACTCCTTTACATGTGAAATACAGTTGATGTGGTCAACAGGACTAATTGAAACAGAAGTAGGAGAACAACTGGGAGTGATGGGAGAAACAGGCATTACCAGGAGAGGAGTTATGCCTTTGGCAGGGGGGACAAAACTTGCATGGTGTTGCATGTATGTGTATACATGTGTGTGTGGATTCTAACCAACTATGTTTCAAACTTCTATCTGATTCTTCAAATGTGAATAATAAATGGGAAATCACATAACGCAGCATTATGTTATAAGAGTCAAGTCCTTCCACTATGCATCATAACGATACCACTGATAGTAAACATCATACTGCAAAACACAGAAACATAAATCTCCATCATGCTTTGAAGAAACCTTGAAGGTGACACAAAATATACCATCTTTAAACCCTCCTTTCCAATACTCAATATTCACTGAACGTTCTTGGAAAAGCCATTTGAGTGTTTGAACATTAAACCAGGGTACATTTTCCCTCAAGTTTATCATTTATCATTCCTGTGTTTATCATTTAAATACAAATTTTATCTTTCCAGTAAACATATTTTGTAACCCTACTTTGATTAGCCACCTATGTCTTTCCTCTGAAAGGAACTCCAAGACATCCAAGATGTCAGGTACATCATATCTGGAAAAATTATCATTAAGGGCCACTCGTCATCAAGGCATGCTCCCCTCTCTGGTTGCTCACCTTGCCAAAAGGGCCAGGGCTGGAGCTGAAAAAGACGCTAAACCGGTTCTTCCAGGTCTCAGGGCCTGTGCAGGCACTGGGCAGGGAACCGCCCAGCTGGGCTAAGGTGTCAGGAGACGGGATATTTGCAACCCCAAGGAACTCAGTCATGTTCTTCCTACGTCTTTGAGATGGACCCTGTGAGAGTAGAAGAGGGTTACAGATTTTTACAGGCAATCTAAACATTTGGGAGAAAAGGAGAGAAACAAGAAACCCACGACAAGCAGGAATTTTACCATTGAGCAATGTTTGAGGTGTAGCAACCACGGCTTATTCTGGATTTGCTCAGAAACTTTTATTGATTTGTTAACAATCAGCATTCAATAGAATAGTGTTTTTTCTACCTTGTAATGTACATTTGTATATGGACAAAAATATTGGGACACCTACACATTACACCTACAGGAGACATCCCATTCTAAATCCATAGGCATTAATATCTAGTTGCCCCCCCCTTTGCAGCTATAACAGCTTCCACTCTTCTGTGTAGGCTTTCTACAAGATTTTGGAGTTTGTCTGTTGGAATTTTTGCCCATTCTTCCAGAAGAACTTTTGTGAGGTCAGAAACTGATGCTGGACGAGAGGGCCTGGCTCGCAATCTCTGTTCCAATCTTTTTCCAAAATGTCTTGGTAAGCTGAGGCATTAAGAATTCCCTTCAGTGGAACTAAGGGGCCTAAGCCAACCCCAGAAAAACATTATCCCTTCTCCATCAAACTTTACAGTTGGCAAAATGCAGTCAGGCAGGAAACGTTCTCTTGGCATTCGCCAAACCCAGAATCGTCCATCAGACTGCCAGAGAAGCGTGATTCGTCACTCCACAGAACACGTTTCCACTGCTCCAGAGTCCAGTGGCGGCGTGCTTTACACCACTTCATCCGACGCTTGGCATTGTGCTTGGTGACTTAAGGCTTGCATACAGCTGCTTGACCATGGAACCCCATGCCATGAAGCTCTCGACCCACAGTTTTTGTCCTGATGTTAATGCCAGAGGAGGTTTGGAACTCTGCAGGTATTGAGTCAGCAGAGCGTAGGCGACTTTTACGCACTATGTGCCTTTCACAAATGTTTATAAAGGCACACTGCATGGCTAGGGGCTTGATTTTATACACCTGTGGCAATGGAACTGAATAAAACCCCTGAATTCAATGACCTTCAAAGAGGTGTGGCCCAATACTTTTGTCCATATAGTGTATGTCAATACAACTCTGAAACTTTGCAAAGAAGGACACATAAGGACACACATCTGGCCTGCAGCCCAGTGCTCTGGCCCCACAGGAGTCCATCAGTGCACGGGTAAAACACATACAAATCTATGCATCTTCGATGGCCATCCCACCGAAGAACCAGATATCTTAAATCTTCTGGTCTGCAGTTCATGAATAGGTTACGGTGTTCGTGCATTGAACTTTGTGTATTAAATAAAACTCCATCTTGTCATACAATTTCCCATTGTGAACAGAAGGAGCTCAAAGCCCAAACCACTACTTTTCTGGGTTTTCCATTGTTTATTTCAACTGTACTAACGGCCACTGCCAATGAACAAACTAAAGAGAGCAAAGCGGCTCGCCAACTCTCCTTTGGTCCCAAACACGTTTCAAAGCACAAATGGGGAACGAAGGAATTTTGGGTTGACCCCATTGTGTCCCACAGTGCCTCATTCAGTCAGCCCACCTCTTTCATATAAAGAGAACATCTGCCAAAAGCAGGACACACAGTTGTCAGAAAGTACAACCAAATAAGTATCAACCATATAAGTAACTACGTTAAAATGGAAAGGCACAGTATAATTTAAGATAAAACTAAGTAGGATAGTGTTATGGCAATACTAGAAAACCTAGATGTATTTTAACATACTGCATCTGTCATTTCAATGTTGCATTCCACTGAAATTTTACATAGCTGCTATTGACTTAAAAAATAAAATATATAAAATAAAAACTTGTTCCACCAAAGCAACAGTGCAACTACTATGATTTTGTGATATGGCTCTACAACAAAGCTCAGTGCTTGCTCTAATTCTAATACCCGAACCTCTCAGGATGAACTGCGGCTCCCAGTCTGACCTCAGCCAAAGATGACATCTCCAGAGAGTGACACAGTGTGATGTACTCACCAGACAACAGCAGCACAGCACAGCTCTCTATCAGAGAGACCCTCTCGTGCTGGTCCACACTTCCCTTATGCAAACTAAAAAACTCCAGCACAGTCTAAGTCCTCACAACAAGAAAGAGGGTAGGGATAGCTGCTGTCTGACTTTCAGCATCTTGATCCGTCCCATGGAGTAAAGAGGTCCTCAAAATGACTAGAGCTTTGGCAGTACACATTCTCCTGGTATATCAGGAGATATCCCTTGCACTGCCAAGTAAAGCTGACTGTCGAAGTTTGACCCTGCTGGCCTCATCGAGGAGGATCGCTGGACATCATGGTAACATAAGGATCCTGTCTCCTGAACAGGAATGAGTGGGCGGAACAGGGGCTCGAGTGGCATGAGTGGAACAGCTTGCAGGACAGAGCACTGGTCAACTGTCACACAGCAGCCACAACTGTTCATTTGTCGACTTCTCCCACCTATAACCTCACATTCCCTTACACTTACTGTTCTCCGTCTCCCTAAAACAATTTGCCTTTCTGATGAATTCACAGGTTTTAACTCCGAGTTCCTTTGAAATAACTGCAACACATACCATATATCACACAATGGGCATTTACACAAAGAATGGAAAGCCAAAGAAAGAAAGCATGCAAAACTGCAGTATTGATAATCAATGTTAATCACGATAAATTAAACATCCCCTAGGTGTTTACTGAAATCCACAACACATCTAGCCTGTCTCTTTTCTGAGACAGTTCTCATTCAATAGTTGAGCACTGAACATTCTCTCAGAAATTATTAGGAAGCCTTGATTAACTGCTCATCGAAATGAGGGGAGAATCACACCTAACTGATAGGATCAAATCCTTTATCTCTGCACCCAGAAACCTCTGGAATTCACACTACTGACTCTTCTAAGAGTGATCAAAGGCAGCAGCAAGCTTCACTAGTCCCGCAGGTAGGCCCATTGTCATTCAGGACATAATAGGTTTTTAATCACGCTTGGTGATAAACAGTGTAACTGTCTGACACTTCAGTGATACAGTCAAACCCACTCAAACCTACACACACACAGACACACTTGGTATATCACATCAGTAATAACCCAAAATTATATTTTTTCTGGGAAGTTATAATTAAAACCGTAGCTGCTGTGATGGGTGTTGTAAAAGTTTAGGTTGGTTTTCGGCAGGGCTTAATTTGTGCCAGATCCTGCCGGAACAGGATCCGGGACATTCTAAATTCGGACCGGCACCTATTTGATTGGATCTGTGTCCAATTCGGATTCGGACCGGCACCTATTTTGATTGCACCCACTCTGTTCCGGGACCTCCTGATATACAAATTAAGCACTGGGTTTCGGTGTGTTTAGCTTATTCATCCATTTTACCCTGGAACCACACACATACACTGAACAGTATGCGGAAATCTTTTTTTTCTTTCCAAATAAAAATACCTGAAGATCAATCCACTATATAGTTCAATAGAGCTTCATAAAAATCAGAAATTATTAAAGCACCTAGTATTTTTAAACATTGACTCAAATGTTTAAACGCAGATACAGGTTAGCGAAACATAATCAGTGTTATTGAGCCAGGTTGTTCTAGGTCATTTCATTATACAACTTAATAGCTTATAAAGACACAATGAGATAAAAACATCTAAGTATTTAAAAAAAGTACAATTAAATATATTTTTTTGTAAACTCCATTCAACTTCTCACATTATCTGAACCCGTTCTGCCCACGATGATCTGGCTAGACTCTCTCTTACCTGGCCCTGAGTGTCAACAGGGTCTGGGCTGCGGGCCTCCTCTCTGTCCAGGTGGCTCTCGGGTGCCAGGTGAAGCAGGTCCCAGCTGTGCCAGGACGAGAGGCGCCCGAAACGAACCATGATCCCTCCACTCTCCAGAGCCCTTAATCAAAAATCTTTTTCCCAAAAGAAACTAAAAACAGGATCCAAAACTGGTACAATGCCTCCCTGGGGCATGCAGCCGAACCTCCACAGAGCCCAAATCTCTTTGAGCAGAGTCTACGCTCACCTGTCTCTTAGACGACACAATGAGGGAGAAGCCCTGTTCCCTCCTAGCAGCAGCAGCTAGCCAAAGACCCATCAAAGGCTCGTCCTACTCCAGGGGTGTGAACAAAAACACCAGCTGTTTCCGACCCCAGCGAAACTCAAACAACATGGCACATGGCCCGGCTGTTAGCTCAAACACACAAAACGGCACATCCAAAGTTTATATGAACCAACACACACGTAAAGCACAAGTACACAGAGTTGTGTTGCATGCGTATTTACTTACAGACAATGGAATTCTGCCGACTCTGATCTGATTTACTTATTAAATTAAAGACATACTGGAATTTGTACATTAGTATTTTATTTTTTTAAAATCTTTAATCTTTTAATCTTAAAATTTAATTCAAATTTAGGATTTGAATTAAATATTTTTTTTTTTACTTGAAACAATATTAATAAAAGTGAACAGGTAAAATCAATCCTTTCTCTCAGCATGCTAAGTTCAACTATCCAACGTTCTAGCTAGCAGCAAACATTAGCTAGCAAGTAAAAAAATTAAAGCCATGTATCAATAAAGGGAAGAGCATAGGGAAGAATTATGTTTTACTCAACATTTATTTTTTTTACCAAAGAATGTTCATTTAACTAAATTATGTCGAAAATTATTTTGATTTGCATAAAAAGAGTTTGATTAGGACAAGTCCTAGACCTAGTATGTGTGAATAAACTCAAAATTTCCTGGTAATTCCCATAAATTCTTGTTAATACCCATACATTCCCATAATATTTTGTTAATCCCCATGGACATTTTCCTCACTTAAAATTCTGGTTTGCATCTACAAACTCCTTTGAGTAATGCCGAAATAGAGCAAATCTATTTTATTTATGAGTTTTACTTGACAGTGCCTTGCACTTTCCACATTTTGAATTAGAGACCAGTAATATACTAACAGTAATCCAAAAGTCTTTTAACAGGTTAAGAGTTTCTAATTCAGAATGGAAACGACAAGTCACACCATGCTTATTCTACCATTCAGCGTCCACAGTGAACAACTGAGAACTGCTTATTGTGGATTGTATGCGCATTAACAGAAACTAATCAAATGTTAATCGTGTTAGCCTAAGCAGGCTAAACCTTTGTCAGCCCACCGATCATCTCCGGTTGCCTGGAGCAAGGAATACTTACTTTTGTCTGGTCTAGCCAATGATTTTAGAGTGTGGGAGATTTAGAATACAGTGGCAGGGATGTGGGAGAGGGTTATGGTTAGGGTTAACTCTGTGGTAAGTTAAGAGGATGTTGTGCTCTTAAGCTTGTTACTTAACCACCAGACTCTTTGGTGGTACCACTTGTAAGTATTATTGTTGTTTAGTGGCATAGCAGACTATTATCCAGAATTAATCACATGACTTTCCATTTCACATTTTATCTTGTTATACAGTTGGATGTAAACTGAACAGGTATAGGTTAAGTCATAGTCCCTCCCGGGATAGTCATTTGAGTCCTTTCCCTATTATTTGATCTGAATACCCAGATTCCAGGTATACATCTCCTAGTACTATAATGTGGAGGACATTAAATCCTCCCACAGGTGAATCTGCAGAATATTGGAAATATAACTGCAAAAAAGTTCTTGAACCCACATAGTTCTAAACTTGGGCCCACACAGTTCTAAATTTTAATCCGTAGTTCTAAACTTGAACCCACACAGTTCTAAACTTGAACCTGCACAGTTATAACATTAACCCACAGTTATAACTTTGAACCCATACATACGGCATTAAAATATGGCGGAAGTGGTATCACACGCAGTATTATGCCCTGTCTCATGGATTTTGACAGAAAAGGCTCGAGAAGTGCGTCTGTACCTTGGGCCCTCGTTTCCGCTCTTCCTCCAGAGGAGCAGAGGGACTGCTAAGAGGCTTGTGATGTGACAATACATTCCCGGCTTCAAAGAGCTGAACGCGGGTAGCCACCAGACCTGTCGCTGTGGCCCGGTGGGTTTGCAGAAGCTGAAGGTCAGTCAGTGAGCTGTAGTGAGTCAGAATGCCAGCTTGCAGCTCAGGGGGGACTGAGGTGCTGGCTGAGAGCCGCAGTCGCTGGTGAAAGGTGAGCATTCTAGATCCCCGTCCAACCAGCCGTATCTCCCTGTGGGTTGGGGGAAACTCCACTTAGGAGGCCAAGAGGGCCTGTCGGAAAAACCCATGAGTAACACTTTTCCAGTTCAATCAAAAGGCATTCTTCAGCATAGCGAAGAATTAGGTAAACATTCAGAGGTAAAACTACTCATGTGGTACTCACACTTGCACCACCCTGCTGTAACGGAGCAATACTCAATATTGTTTATAGCGGGCACGTTCAGAGCAGTTTCACTAAAGCAGAAAACAATAAATTGGAGTGATTGTGGAGGTTTCCAAGCCGACACTGTGCTATCATCTACCCGCTAATCGCTGCCTTTCATTAACATAGAGCAGAGTAACACCTACGAATTAAAAAGTAAAAGTAAAGTAAAAACAAAGGTATTCTTGTTCTCTTCATGGGAATAAGTACGTACTGTTATTCAACTCATTAGAATAGACTTAAAACTGCTGTTGATCACTTAAAATTATTCGGAAACTATTATATTTATTGAAAGGAAATCCAAGCAAGATAAAAAAAACTATGTAAACAGAAAATATGTATTCATGCGTGACCACCTGGTTTGCTTCAGCCCCACTCCACCAGTATGGTGCACATATAGACAGGGACGGCAGGCTTGCTTGCTCACGCGGTCTCGTTCAGTGAATCCCCACACAAAGAGAGGCTCGTTGCTTGCTCCTTTCTCACTTCGAAGACTGTGGCTCTGACCCTGGCGCAACGACAAGCCATGCTACACACTGGCAGCTTCTGCCCCTGTCGAGTATCCTGTGACAAGTCCACATATGCTGTGTAGGAACTTTCGGCTTCTCGACAGGTTTCCTCAGTGCTGGGTCACCTAACCCCCACAAGCCAGTCCTAGGAGGGCAAAGTGCACTTGGCCACTGTCCAGTCTTTAGAGTCTACACCTCGATCACATGGCGTCCCTCCTCAGTCCCTCAGCCACATGCTGTCCCTCCCCTGTCCCTCAACCACAACCCTTGATGGCGATGGAAGCCTGTATGGCCTTCTGAGGGCCGCAGTGGTGAGTCTACTGGCAGCTACTGGAGTGTGAATATCATTCCTCTGCATTCCTCCGTGACTGCACACCCTGACCACAACATGCAGGCCACTGGTCACTCACTGCCAACTCAGACTCTTACTGCCCGAATGAGTGGACTAGGAATGGGACAGGGAATCATTAACACGCAAGGTCACGCCAGCAGGGCAAAAACAAACTGAGATAGGGAGTTTGCTGGAAATAAACAGTTAGCGTCAAACGCTGGAAACCCAGACTGGTATTGAGTTAGACCAATGGCTATTAGAATACATTGTTTATCAAGTGGGGCATTCTTTTGAACACTGATAGCAGATAGTCAAATTCAAATATGCTTTTTTGGCAGGAACACAGGCTGAAACTTAAAAAAAAAAACTTTACTTTTTTTTTAAACATCAAAACAAAACTCCTTCTTACTTTAAAGAGGAGATGGGGACAGTTAGTGTCCTGAGTGTTTACTCCATTTTGCTGTATCATATCAGTACCATTTCGCGAGGTCAGGTGATTTATCATCAGGCAGGTGCGTCACTCCAGTTTTGCAGAACTGTGCAACTGAGTTTGTATAAGTCTGTCTGTTGGGATTAATGATGTCAGCACCACTGAACAACACCCTCACTGTTGATTTGATTAGGGATTTGGCCCAGACATGTTACTCAATCAGGGTGCATGAGGCGTTGGCTTGGTAATAAGGGACTTCCAAAACAAATTTTCTTGGCCCCCACAGGCACATGACGATGTGCTTCTTGCTACACTCGAATGAGCAAGCTTCAAAAGCTGTCTGATGGAAATTCCTGAAAAAAACACGAAATAACAAGTTAACACATCTGCAGACAGTCAGACTGCCAGATGACGTCTCTCAATAAATGGCGTTTTTGGAAAGCTCTGCTAAAGATCTCCAACACCTTGTGACCCTGCTTCCTGTGGCCTTTTTTCCTGGCCACCTTTAAACCCACAGGATACATATCATCTATGGCAAGCCGTTTTAACATGTAATCCAGTGTTAAAACGGCTTGCCATATATAATCAGATCCATGGGGGGAGTTTGGGTGGGTGTGGAACTAAAGAAATGGTACAGTGGACAGGAAAGATTTAAGTATGCTGAAAAGGGAGAGCGAGGGGAAACAGCGATCAGCTCAAGGACTAGATTCATTTAAATGAACTGAGAGGGAGAGAGATCAGCAGTTGTAACAGCAAAAAGATGAACTCCTAACATTTTAGTGTTAAACAGTGCAATGATTTCTGAAAAAATATAATTGGTTAGATGAATACCCAGAGTGAGCAGATAACTTTTTGAAGGCAATATAACCCCATGTAAAAACATAAAAATACAGGATTTAAAACAAAGAGAAAAGCGAAAAGAAGAAGAAAAAAAGCTAGGAAAACCTAGGTAATTTGTAATCAATAAATTCAAAAAGTATTTCGGTTTTAAAAGTTTTAAGATAAAATCTCATAAAACAAATATATTATTTAGGCATATACATTTTTTTATATTCGTTTTTTCCTGTTTTTACCTCAGGGCTAAAACTGGTTTCTACAGAAATGGCACAATGATACAAATGTATCCATTTTGGCCCCTCCCTCCAGCAGTCCTGAGAAAATCCCCAGAAGTCAAGTCAAGACCAACATGCTGGTTGAAAACCACAAACCCTGATTTTGTAAATATTTTTAATTGTTTAGATATGATTACACTCCATGAAACATGGAACTCAAATACACATCAAAAAACTGTCCCAGCAATTACAGGGAAATGACAGTACCATCCCTGAAACACGCCCATATTAAAAGTGGCAGAGATTCTGGGGGAATCCTTGCATGGTACAGAGAGGAATACATAAATTCGGTCATTCCAGTTAATAGAGGACAAACCCCTACTTGAATAAAAATGAACAATTAAAAATGAACATTAATCTGTGTGCAGTCTACATGCCACCCCTAATTATCCCTATTATTTATAAGAGGGTTTCCAAATACAGAATCAGAAATCAGAAATCAGAAAACTCTATATGAAGCTGCTATATGGCAATCTCAATGCTAGGACTGGCTGGATATCAACCACATCAGCACAGAGGGAAACAATCACCTAATTGGACAATCCCCTCTATCCCATCCACATATAAACACAAAAAGATAGAGCTACGACATGTGATAAACAAGAGAGGGAAGCAGGTACTTCAGCCCTGCAAAAGCCTTGGTCTGTACATTATTAATGGCAGGACCAGCGGGACTGTCTGGGTTGGCTCACTTACACCTCTGTGCTTGATAATAGCATGGTGAACTATGCCTTTATTGTCATGCTACAACTACCCCTGTCAGACCACATCCTAATCAAACCAGATCTTAAAAACTAGAGGAACAAACTGAGGTTTAAAGCCCCAAGCCCAGCCTATTCTACCTCCAACCCATTTACAAGTGGACACAGGCTAGCACAGCTGACTACCAGGTAGCCTTGAACTGTGTTGATGTTGAGAGCATGCGAAAAAGATTTTAAAATTCTGAATACAAAAACAAGGAAAACACAAATCTGGCAACACACCAACTGAATGTAATTTTACAAAAATTTGCAATAAAAGAAAAACCGAAAAACTCTAGGAAAACAATACACAAAAAACACACCAAAATAAAAATGGTTGGACAGTGAATGTTTTTCAGTAAGAAAACATTTGAGGCAGCTGTGAAACCAGAAACACAGAGATCCCAGTGAACAAGAAGGACGACTCATATACCATCAGGCCCTAAAAGAGTACAAAAAACACCTTCAGAGAAAAAGAGCTCTCTATATGTCCAATGAACTAGCCAACATTGAAAAAGCAATTGATCAAAAATACTTTTGGGAATTCCTCTAATAACAGAAAAAACATTACATTGCAATATTTGGAAAAACTATTTTGAAAACCTATATGAGTGTCAAAAACTAAATTCTGATCAGATTAAGCACTTAAAAACAATTGGATAACAAAACTCATTGGACATACCAATCAATTTAACTAATTTAACATCAAAGTCCTCAAGACCAAAAAAGCCTTTTGGCCTGATAATATCCTCTCAGAGATGCTGAAATAAAGCAGCCCTAAGCTGTCCTGAAAGCTGGTTGCATCCCTGGGATCTGGAACCAAGGCCTCATCCTAAAATGAAAGGCCCTAAATTTAAAAGTGGAAACAAATTCGACCCCAATAACTACAGAGACAAAGGTGTGAGCAGTAATCTGGGGTTTTCTACAGCATAATTAATTTCCAAATACTGGCCTTCCTTAACAAACACAGTGTCACAGTGTCTTGAATTTGGAATGAAGGACTGCTTCTCAAAGTTCCTCAGAGAGGTGTAGGGGACGAAGCCACACAGAGTTATTCACACAGGAGTAAGACAGTCCGAGTTCAACCCTATTTAACATTTACATAAGTTAATTGGCCACATTGCAGGAGCAGTCTGAAACTCCTGGACTCAAATTCCTCCTTTATGCAGATGACCTGGTACTGCTGTCACCCACAAAACTGGGGCTACAACAGAGCATGTCAGTGCTAGGAAATTATTGTCATGACTGGGCATTGCCAGCCAATCTGGATGAGACCAGGGTCATGATTTTCCAGGAAAAAGCCAGATCACAGGGATTCAGGTACTGCTTCACATTAGGAGAAGCTACCCTCGAATATACAATCACATACCATCAGCGCATCAGGGCGGTTTTAAATGGCCATGAATGCACTTGGTCAAAAAACATGCAGAGCCTAGTATGCAATCAGAAAAACACTTTACAAATCCAACCTCTCAATTACTGGCTAAAATGGCAAAAAATTTGGCAAAGATTTTTCTAAAGTGTTATCCTACCTATTCTTCGGAATGGCAGTGAAACAGAAATTCTGTAAAAATATCCTACATGTTCATAGGAACAATCATACACGCAGGGCTGATTTCCTGTATCATGGCCAAAGGAGAAACCTAAAATCCTACCAGCACAGAGTATTTCCTGATTTACCGTCTCAACCAAGAGAGAGACCCCCTGGAACAACTAGCATGGAAACATCTGCTTGGGAAAAATTTGACCGTGAAAATTAAAAATTAAAAATAATAATAATTTGATAGCATTAACAAACTTGCATATTTTCAGCATTGGGAAAACAAAACTAATATATTAGTCTGTCATGCATATAAAGCATATTTGAATTTGAATTTGAGAGAAAGCTGAGAGGGAAAGAGAGAGGAGGACCAGCTCACTGACGAGAATGATTTAAGTGAACTGTGAGGGAGAAAGAGAGGAAGCACTGACGAGAGTGATTTAAGTGAACTGTGAGGGAGAGAGAGAAGAAGCACTGACCAGCAGGTCCATGCTCTCCTCCTCGCCAGATGGAGCCTGATCTGCCTTCTCTGAGACCAGGGGCAGGATGTAGGGATTCTGCCCCCCAGGGGGGCTCAGGCAGGACATGCTGAAGGAGCGCAAGTCCTTGATCTGTTGTTCCAACTTGATCTCTTCACCTGGCTTTGCTAAAAATGGAAAACATGCGCACTGGTCAAACATAAAACAACGAGGGGGAAAAGAACAAAAATAACTTCTATTTTATGTGTAATGACATTTACACATTTTTACTAAAATATTGGTCCATGTGTTCAAGATTTAAGACAAACCCGATGGGGCAACAATTGGGGTCAGACAGAGAGGTCAGCACCAATACCCTAACTGATGTAAGATTTTTACTTCCAAAATGTCATTTTATCTTTTAACGTTGACTTGGATTATTCTAGTGTGACAGTAATATTCTTTATATTCTCCATATATATATCACATACTACATTTACATACAATGACCATTTCAGTTAATGGAGCAGCAGAAAACTGGAGAGACACTCCATCACAGAAAGTGACGAACAATACCTATACAGAAAGGCTAGAATAAAATATGCCCAGCCTAGAGCTAAAGACCAGATCACTGAACTGAGTTCCAGTAAGTTATACAGTAAAGCCCCCACCTGGGAAAGTGAGTAACACAGTAAAACCCCCACCTGGGAAAGTGAGTAACACAGTAAAACCCCCACCTGGGGAAGTGAGTAACACAGTAAAGCCCCCACCTGGGGAGGTGAGTAACACAGTAAAACCCCCACCTGGGGAAGTGAGTAACACAGTAAAGCCCCCACCTGGGGAAGTGAATAACACAGTAAAGCCCCCACCTACTTAACTTCAGCTGAATTTTTCAATATAAAGTGACAGACTTATATTTTACCAAAATAATTTTGTCAAATAGTGCTTTATTTACTGTTTCACACAAACCTGTTGTAAACATATCTTTTCTGTTGCATTGTAAGAAATTGTGAGACAACCTTACTTTCATCAATGGGGTACTGAGTCTTGATCTAGATCTACACAGAGACAGATTGAGTCTCCAGAAGCCTACTTGTAAACCCCATAGGGCCACAACACCATGTGACTCGGCTAGAACATCTTGCAAGGTGTCCACATATATTAAGGAATAATAGCAGTAATTCATAGCAGCCACGGGAATTTTTTTGCACAAGGGTTTTAATATAGACCTGCATAAACAGGAGAAAGGTATAAATCAGGAGACTGCTGTACACAGTTTTGCTTCTTTTCCTGCTGCAGTCGTATGCTGCTGCCTCGCTCCCATACCCACTCCCAGCATCCTCTGAGAGGGGAGATGGGATCTGCTCACACACTTTCTCGCAAAGATTAGCTGCTCCTCTGCTTCCTCTCAGTCTCATTGCTGGAAATTGAACCCCAGTTCTACCCCAGAAGCCCCACAGTGCTTCCTTAAAGCGGGATTTCACAATTCCTGTGCATGCCACGGTTAGACAGATAATGTGTCTCTGTAGAAAACAAGAAAACAAGCTAGAACACAACCCTTGGTATTTTTTAATGGGTCCCTATTGTGTTGCAAAGTAACATATGGAGAAATATGGCTGAGCAGGTTTTTTCAGGCCTTTTTCTACACAACAGGCTGACCCCATTTTTCATCCCGAAGGTGCGCCACGGGCAACCAGCGAAACGGTTAGAAGAGATCCGGTAAAAACTGCACCTCACCTCTCACTTTGAGGTAGTGGCCCCCGAAGCGGTAGGCCTCGAAGCTGAGGGAGAGCGGGGTGTTGGACTGATCCAGGAACAGGTCCACTCGGGACAGCTCAATCCCCTTCCGCTCAAACACAGGTCCCAACACCTCGCTGGAAAACACAGCAGCACACTAGTTCAAAAACAACCCAGCCACACTTGAATCACTCAGGCGATCTTAAAAAATAATTGCCACGTATCTTACCAATATAAAATACTCTTTTTATGTTTACAAAAATGCTCACCACTGAATTTCTTATAAAGATATTAGGCATAAGTACAAATAAATTTATGCCACTAAGGCCTGGGAATTAAAACACTGGAATACCTCCTGGTCAATGCTTACCACAGTTTCTTGTTCTTCACAGCTGGGACCCTCTCCGTGTCAATGTCCACGTTCAGGTCAAACTTCACCCTGAAGCACTCACTTGAGTCCTTCTGGAAACAACAGACAGACCCCATGTTCAATTAACAGGTTCATCTATCTTGAATGAGAAGAGCATGGTTTTAAAAAAGCAGCATACATGGTTGGGGGTTTCCAGGACAAGAATTTAACACTGCTGATCTAACGAGATCAACCATTTAATCAGGTAGTCAGGCCTCTTGGTACTGAAATTCACGGCCACCAATCGGAACAGGGGGTTGAGAGAACATTAGCAGTGTTAGACCACTGGTGCTGAGAGAATGCCAAGTGTTAACTGGCTGGTCCTGAGAAAATGGCAAATGTTAGCCGGCTGGTGCTAACAGAATGGCAACTGTTAGACGGCCGGCGCTGAGAGAATGTTGAGTGTTAGTTGGCTGGTACAGAGAGAACCCCTCAGTGTTACACAAAAGCACATCAAATGGCGCTCCTTCCGCGCTGACACAGGCACTCACATCAGTGTGGCGTCGCCGCGGTTTCTTCTTCACCTGCTTTACGCCCCCCACTTTATGGTCTCTGACAAGCGTGGACATATAGAGATGTTCAGTTAGAATACATAACAGTACTCACTGGGACCCACATTTACCCACCATAAAACGTTCTCCTCAACAGAATGATAAAGACGATAATTTTTAATAGGTATGAATAACAGTTATTATTGAACGCACACATCCGTAAAAAAAAATTTATAAAAATGATTTGAAAGCCCTCTCCAGAAATAAAACATCTATTTAATAAAAATTCAATTCAGGGATAGAGCTTAATTGTGGAATCCAAGAATGCACCAATCAATCCGGGACAGGATTAGATTATGAGCAGGTGGCCAATGTTTCCAAAAAGGTACTGACTGTACTAGTAGTAATAGGTAGATTAGGACTGACCCCGGGTCACTGCTCTGATACTCCTCCTCCAGCTCCAAGGGAGGCCCAGAGCTTCTGGGGCAGGAGCGTGTCGACATGTTTCGGGCTAGGATGGAACCTGAATGAGGGAGGGGAGCAGGGACAGAAGAGCACCTGTGCCATTACCAGTGGATCACACATGAGGCAACCATAAACCATTTGCCAGTCAGGGTAGCTCCTCCCCTAACATCCACTGTGATGCAATGCTTGCCTCTCACGCTGCATGGGGGCATTACCTTGTGGCTGTTGGCTGAAGCAAGGGTGTGCGTCAAAGCGTATGCTCCCTGAACTGTCTGGGAGGTGGGCGGAGTTACATGACCGGCACAGATTGAGCGGGCTCTTGCTGGTCAGGTCCTGACTGTCCAGGCAGTGGTAGACCTGCAGGCGGATGGGAGAGTATGTCAGATTAAATGGATTGCCATGTTGTGTGGTATGTGGATGTTTTGATAGAATTTAAAAGCAACATAACGAGAACTTCATGAAGAATGGTGGACTTCAAACCTTCAAAACTTTGACCACTTCAAAAATAAGTGCTAAGTGATAAAATGTGCTTTTTTATCAGTAAATACAGTAAACTTACAAGCACAGTTGAGCCCCCAATCAGTGTCTGCAGCTGTGTCTGGCAGGCTACCGGGGAAAACGCTATCAGTGTTCGAATGTGCCTGCGTAGTGTCCAGCCCTGCTGCACACTTCCCCACCCCAACTTTTCACATATATCCTCCATGAGTTGTATCAGGGTTGTCTATGTTAGCACAGTGGCTCATCTTTAAAAAAACACACACAACATGCCAGTACACAGCAACCTAGCCGAGCACTAGTGACTAGAGTGGGGCAGGACAAACACAAACACATTTCAAAATAATGAAGCCCCTTTACCATGTGTCCTAAAATTTATATTCTGTCCAAACAGTTGGGAACAAAATAGATTTACGAAGCCTTGGTCAATCAGCTTCACTTGAACCAGTAATGTTGTAATGCAAACGGCTAGAGGCAGTCCCGGTGCAAATCTGATGAGCTTGTTTTTCCATTGGAAACCAAACTGCCCAACAAAGACACGTGCCTCGGTTCTCCAAAATTAATGGTGTTATCAGATTTTGGAATGTATATCCTGTTTATTTGAGAGGTTGGAACGTCCGTGTGTGGGTGTATTAGTGATTAAATTAACAAAGTATTTAAATGGTAATGTATTACATATTTGCCCGGAACATGCTCTGTGATGCTGTTAAAATGCAGTGGGATAAAAGGAGGATGTAATAAGAGACAGGGCAATGGGATGCCTTATTTAGTCTCTCGGGATGGTCCCCAACAGGAGAGACATCAGCATTCCAAACCTGGATGAACACTGTTTAAGATATCTCCTCCAAGTGCCAAAACAAACAAGCTTGTGTGGTTTCCTGCACTAGCTCAAAAAAAGTATGCTTATTTAAAATAGGAATGCTTCAAATGTTTAAAGAACTCCAATGAAAATATGATAAATGTCTACAAAATATTAGATGATAAATAAACTGATTAGAAAGTATCACTAACAAGCAGTAAGAGTTGTTGGATATGCTGAAGGTTAATTTGAAAACGTTTTTTCAATGTTAAATTAACCTTGACCTCTACAACCAAGCACTCTGTGGGGTTTTCTTTTCAGTTTGATCTTTTCTACACTTTGCAGTGCCGGTATTGTATAAAAAATTTACTAAGACCCAAGCAGATTTTGTGAAATATGTACATTTTTTTATAGAAAAATTTAATAAAATACAAATTCATTTTAAAAATAAATTTGGAAGCCCCAATTATAATTTTTTTGTATTTTTCTCCCACCTAATTTGCTTTCCTAGTCACAATCAGTTAATGTCATGAGCCGGATGTGAATCAGCAAACTGCAGCTCATAGGCAAGCA
The DNA here is from genome assembly GCA_025775045.1 of Hiodon tergisus. Taxonomy (NCBI): domain Eukaryota; kingdom Metazoa; phylum Chordata; class Actinopteri; order Hiodontiformes; family Hiodontidae; genus Hiodon; species Hiodon tergisus. The sequence goes on from JAOVYW010033727.1 coordinate 25,795, forward strand.
CCTAAACTGAATGAGACCAATTAATTTCAGAGTTCCCCCTCTTGTAAAGAGTCCCGCATAGCCATTCACCCATCGATGAAAACACTGCTGCTACTGACCCGGTTGCGTCAGCTGCACAAACACACGGTCCCGCATAGCCATTCATCCATCCATTGGTATAAATACTGCTGCTGCAACAAATTATTTTTCACCCTGCAATGTGTTCCTTTTCAGCCACGTAACTCTGCATTGACAAGCTGTATGAACAACTGCACGACCGTTCCAATGAAGGCGTGGAGCACACAGTGACAAATAGAGGAGAAGTAGGGCTGGGCGATATTGCCTATAAATAATATTGCAATATTTTTTTACGATACAAGATATACATCTCGATATTTTGAAGTCTCCTCTAAAGCACTTCATAAATGCTCGATTTAACCCTTTGATGCATACAATCACAACAGGGGGAAATGGGTTTGTTGCATATTTTGCAGATAACCAGTGTTTGTTCAACATCTTCTTTGAGATTCTCATTTGTTCAGGGGGGAGGCCCACATTGAGGATGAAGGTGACACACCCGTTTGTTCTGGGGGAGGCCCACATTGAGGATGAAGGTGACACACCCGTTTGTTCTGGGGGAGGCCCACATTGAGGATGAAGGTGAC
>JAOVYW010033747.1:0-28522 GCA_025775045.1 Hiodon tergisus
TGTGTGTGTGTGTGTGTGTGTGTGTGTGTGTGGCTGGTAAAGAAGGGCCCGTCTGTTACGTTGTGAGGCTGGACTGCCTTTGCGCGGTGCAAACGCGGTGCAAACGCTTTAAGGGGGCTGCGGCCGAAACATTTCCGTTAGACTCAAATTACGAGAATTCTGTGTTCATTTTCTTATAGGGTTATTCAGTTATACGTTAGAGAAGGACTTTGCGTTTGTTAGTTTTCATAAATCCATTTGACTAAATCTTTCATTTCGAATTCCATTCAAAGTTATGAGGAATGTGGCAGAAATTCTTTTTTATTTATTTTTTTATTTTATTTTTATTTTATTTAAAAAAATCCTCATTCATAGGTACAGTTTTTTTTATTAAACTGTTGCTCGTTGTTAATAGATTTCCATTGATGGCTCTGGTGTATATATATTTTTATTTTCTCTGGTGGATCCTGGAAGGTAATCTATGGATGGGAAAAATAAAATGGAAAACCGTTCAGAATTTTTTATAACCGAGATCTGACTAACTTTTTCGATGGGATGATTAATCCTCTCCTTCAATCGACGCTCGTGTGTCTGTGTCTGTGTCACCTGACCAGCACTGGTAGCTGTACCGGCGCTGTGAGACGTTATAATGTCTTTCCCTGGACCGCCGGCTTTTCTTGTAAACTGTTCATTTTTTTGGTTACTGCAATGATTACTCACGGGAAAGGTTTCTTTTCTACCCCCTTGCCAGTACGTAATACACAGTAATCTGTTTTATTAAAGTCCCACCATTTTTCATTCTCATTTCCAAACTAAAATAGTTTTTTAAAATATGTATATATTTTTTTAAGTAGACTCTCCTTATTAGATTGTATCTTCATTTTTAACTATACAGATATCAGATGCCATATATACACAAAAGATAGAGAGAATCTCTAAATGCATCACTTGTCATTATTCTGTTATTTCCAAAGCCACTTTGTAGCTGCGGTCTTTCTAACCCTATGGTACAAAGGTTGTTTTGTGGGCCTTGATGACAGTGGAATGCGGAATGCTTGTGGGTTCTCATGATCTCCTGGAACATTACGTTTATTGGAAATGAAACGTTCACATGTTGACTTGTTTACGGGCTGCAGTTCCAGAAACGAAACTGGGAAAAAAACTTCACCGCATTTTTCGACATTTGTGCGTTTTATAGTCAAGTAACCCGGGTCAGCACTTGAGGCCAGAGACGGGAAGTCCGCCGTCGCCACGCATCGACATGCTCAGAGCCGATTTCACACATGCCAATCCACCAAACTCGTAAGTCTTTTTGACGTTGGAGGAAACCCGATTTAATGAATTAACCATATTAATGTCCAGCACCATAGAATTGCACAGGAAGTGAGAATCCTTCTTATTTTAACTCCATCAACAGGGGCAGAGAAACGTGGAACTCAGGGTCCTCAGTTTTCTTTGACATCAATTGACAGTGTTTTTTTTGGAGAATACAATGATAATGCTGGTCAACATTGGACTGCATTCTTGGCAGTTATTATTGACTTGCTCTTATTAGAAGTCATCGATGGTAGTTTAATTGTCTTCCATAAACTGTGTCTGATCCAACAAAAAATAATTGAGCACACCAAGTGGGCTTTATCAGTGTGAAAACATACCAATACTGACACTGGCTCCCTGCAGCCATACCCCGAGATATCTGTTATTCTGTTTGCATTGGAAAAGAGGCACCTGTCTGCCATCAGGAGAGCACCTTTACCAACCGAGGGAGGCCATCTAAACATAAATGGACACATTTTCTTTTAGATTATTATTTTTATTTATTTATTCTGTGTTAGCCAAAATTTAGGGTAGGAGAATAACAGATATCTCGGGGTATAGCTGCAGGGTATTGGTACGTTTTCACACTGATAAAGCCCACTTGGTGTGCTCAATTATTTTTTTCCCCCAGCCCAATTTTTTTCTTAATCGGTTTGATTTTTCACTCACTGTCACATTGTGTATTTCAAAAATGCCCGTCAAACATCTCATTTGAGTCTGGTCAGCTGGTAATGGGAATCCGGCTGTTTTTGTGCTTCCATGTTGACGTTAGGCTTAGATGGCCGGTGTTGTCGATAAGTTTGACCTTGGCCACTTGGTAATGCATACTCCGGACTTGACAGTTTCAGTCATGCTATGTTCATGACATCTCAGTGCTAGCCAAACTGCCGTCCTGCTTAAACCAACATATTTTGGGTTCCTTCAGAATGACATCTTAACTGTGCATAGATAGTATTTTGCTGACTCATTGACTTCATGACATTTTCTCAGTACGGGTGGAATTTTAAAATGGTAGATGGCTTCACAGGTGGAATTAATCTAGCGTAGTGTGATGTAGTTTGTATTGTTAGAGATGTGATTATAATAATCCTAGCTTTAACTGAGCATTGGGAAAAATGCTACCTGGAAAAAGGTGCGTCGCGAAAGCCACGTGGCAGTGCCAGGAAACAGAATGGGCTTTTCTCAGTGTGCAGCCTGTGCTTATCATTCCCAGGGAGAGCAGATCCCGCTGTGAGATACCCTTCAGAATGGGGCCACTGTCTCTGGGAGTAGTTAGACTGGGGGGGGGGGGGGCACGACAATACAAACAAGATTACGCCGGAATAGGAAACTGGCACTTGAAATGGACGTCTGGAGAGGGCGTCTTCATACGTTATTTATGTGTTCCGCCCATCTCGGCTGGCAGCCACCTGATGCTGCTGCAGCTCTCATTTCAGTGGCACAGATCAGTGTCATGTAGAACACGACAAAGAGCCATCTAAAGCATTGTGTTCCCCAAATGCTTTTACAATGATTGCGTGCGTGTGTGTGTGTGTGTGTGTGTGTGTTCATGGCATGCATTATATTCACATGCTATAATAAACTGTTTACTTTTACAATTCCTTAGATGAAAAATTCACATTTTAGTGTAGCCAGGAGCCATTTTTACAAATTTTGCTTGACTTTGGTTACTCTACCCCCCACCCCCCACCCCCAACGACATTCTGTAGTATAGAAAATGCTAAAGGTCAGCCGTTGCCGGGTAAACACGTTTTTACCCCTCAGCAGGTTCATGCCTCTGCGCCGTACGTCAGCACATCAGCACGGAGTTTCTATAACTTTTTGTTTGTTCCTTTTAAACGAGGCAGGTTATTGAAATTTTTATCTGCCATAATGTGTGTCTCTCAGAAGCCGTCTTCTCTTTTCATTCTGAGACTACAGGGTTTCAGGCAGACATGTAGTATATAAAGTCTTTCCCTGTCACCTTCAGAAGCGCTCCAAATCTCTCGGTGGTTTTAATCCCCATCTCCCCTTATTGTTGCGTTTTGATGTAGATATAAAACCACTCTTCCACACTCTTCTCTTCCACAATCCTCGGTGAAGGCTCAACCAATTTATCTGACAGATTAATTTCCTGAACCCCGTCAAAGGGCCCGTTGTCACCGTGGCAATCTCCAGATATTTCTTTCTCGTCTCCAAAATGCTTTGCTAAGAAGCAAAGTGCCGGTGTTTGAGGCATGGTACGCGCGTGTGTGATGTTGATTAGAGTAGAGACGTCAGAGCTGTCAGGACGCTGCTGTGCTCACCAGTGGGCCCGCGAGGAGACATTGTGTACGAAGCCTTGCGGGTTTGTTACGCTGTGGCAGAAAAAGTTTGAATGTTAGACAGTTTTCTGTTAGTGGTAAAGGAATGGAATTGTTGACAAGTCCGAATTCCAGACCTGTTACCATGACAATGTCGAACCAGGATTATCACTGATAATTCAGGAGGATGCTCTCTACATAGAACTTTAATGTAAGTACCCCCCCCCCCCGTATTCTCCAAAACCAGTCAACGAGACCGCTATTAAAACCTCTGTGTTGCATTGAACTCTTCTGATATAAGCTTATTAGGTTTATTTTAAATTTATGCGTGCCGTCAGAATACCCCATGGAGGGATGTGTGTGGTACCGACTGGTAGTTGTCCATCAGTCTTGCTTGGAACTTGTTTTGGATGTAGTAAGTACCTCTGCTTCCACCAGATGTTCTGATGTGATAGTCCCAATGAAAGTAACACGTTTAGTAGCTATACTAGAAGATAAACGGGAACCTTGTGTAAAGTAAAATGCTTATATTGAAAACTGCCGTAATTTAGTCCAGGACCTCTTCAAATAAATGATCACACGTATCAAGTGTGATAGTTGGTGTCGGAGATAAGGAGAGACTTTGCTTTCTTTGTGCAGAGATGCACGCAGCGTGTTTCATATTTAATTGAGTGAGAATGCAAAAATTGTAACGGATAAGTCGACCCCGCTGCTTTTGTCTCTCTTTTCTCACTTCCAACGAGTACCTCCGAGAATCACATGCGTGCAGTTCTATTACTGTCACTCCCATTCTGTCTGGGTCCCTGACACGCGCACATGTGAACGCGCGCATTTTGATTTTTATGACGGGTGGATGCCATTTCTGTTTGCAATGGCAATTCCAGGAAAATAAACTGTAGAAGTACTGTACAGTGCATTGCAGAGTCTGTCATTAACCAACTCTTTGTTGCATAACTTCAGGAAGTCATTGTGTACCCGGATATACATGCTGTTTTTTAATATAGCGCTGTGTTAGCGTCATGCTATGATTACATATCCTTACTAGTGTCTTTGCATATCCTCGTTTTCTTCACGGGCTACGCATCTCTCAGCCCTGATGCCAGACCTGGTCTGTCAGCCCTTCCAGCTACATTCCACATTTGCATTTCTCCATGTTCAAACATTCATCACACTCGGGTCGCCCTACAGGTTGTCCCAGAAACCTGCAATGATCTGTCTAAGTCTGCTGTCGAATGAGACATTTTGGTTAAGCTCTCTTCCTGGTGCTAAAGAACTGCTGGGATAGAAAACAAATTGTTAAAGCAGGACATTCCACCTGTTTCCCCCCCCCCTCATCTCCAGAGTGTGGGGCTCTTGGGAAAGTATTCCGACCGCATTCTGTGTGACACATGGTCTTGCCTGAAATCTTAATTCCTGAAAGTATTTGGGCAGCCAGGCTCTCTCTGTAACATGCCGGAGCAGTGACCGTGTGGAACGAGGACATCTGGTCTAAAGAGCGTTCTGCTGTAGGTCGCTAAGGGAGGGTTTGGCAGACACACTGAAAAGTGCAGGTATATCTGAGCTGAATGCCAGCTGGTTTTAAAGTTATTCATGTTCCCGATGTCATCTTAAGATTTTCGAAAGTGAACTGATGGAGGAAACCCCATGTTTGTGTGTGTGTGGATGGTTTCTTATTTGTTCATTTGAAGATGGGTATCATTTCCTTTCGAGCCCTGGGGAGAAATGCTTTCCGACTTGCACGTTAAGATTTCCAGGGTCCTTCTCAGTGGTGGCTGGGAGACGATCGAGCGGGTTGAAGAGGGTTTTTACGGCCATTCCTTTGCGACTCAGCACATTTCCCCCCCCACATCTTCGCAACAATCGGAGGGACGCTGGCCCGGGTCCTGGAACCCAGCCAGTAGATTCAGCCTTTTCTGGCACCCGTGGACGGGAAGCGCTGCGGATGGGAAGGGTCGCAGCGTATGGAAAACGCATTGCGCAGAGGCCGATTTTGACCTTCCGTGCCCTTGCTGGTGGGCCCCCTCTCTTTACAGCCGCCGCTCTCTACGTGACGGACTCCCTGACCGACCCAATCGGCTCGTTACCCGTCAGGATGACCGATCACGCGGCGGTCAGTCTGATGGCGTTGGAGCGGACTTCAGCTTCCCTGCGCCTTCCACGTGCCCCGAATGAAGCCGTCCTTGGCGTTGATGTAGACCGCGTTCTGGGTTTGCTGGGGATCATGTTGATGTCTGTGGACCAGTGTGGTCATGCGAGGTGTTCATTTTGCGTCAATTGCTGCAGCCGGTCTCCTTGGGAGCACAGCCGTCCAAATGCAAATGCTGGGATCTTGGCTCTGCTTGAAAGGTTTTTGACAGTACCCAGACGTTGCTGTAGCCTCGGTGTTCAGCTGCTCTGCAAGCGCGGCTCGCGGTTTTCCCCTCCGTACGTTTATACAGCTGGATTCGGGCGGGTGGGTGTCTTGCCCAAGAGCGTGAAAGCCGTGCTACCGGAAACCTTGTTTGTGTAAAGCACTGCTGTTATTACATAGCAAAGTGACACAAAGGGAAACATCAAGGCAGACGCTCATAATGTCTGGGAATGTATAGCGTGGCATAGCTGGCTAACTGGCCCGAAGAGTCCATTAGGTTCCAGATGCAATCTGGTTCTCTTGTGCGCTGCAACTCGTCCAGATGACAACCCTAATACGTTTGCCCGCCGTCCTCCTCACACTGCTCTTCAACCAGTCGCGACTCTACGGGACCTTGTTTAAAACTCTCCCCAAGCTTTCCACCGTTGTGGGACAGAAGCCAGGAAGCCAGTCGGGTACCTTTGCTCGTGTCAACCTTGGATATATAACAGAAGTCTACCAGGCCGAGCCTGCCCGTTCCAGCTCTGGTGAAGAAGAATATTCCTCATTAAGCCATTTAGCCCGTGTGTGAGAGAGTACACTGTTGGAGAGGATCACAAAAGCTGTACTTTGGCATGAATCCCTTCTTTGCGGTTAACAGGATTAACTGTGCATAAATAGGAATACATTATTTCCCTTTAATTCTATCTTGCTGCAGCTGTTCCATCGCCTCAATTTGGGATATTAGCGGCTACTCTGAGAAAAGTTCCTGATGTGTTGTCAATAGAATGTCCCCCTACTGGCGAAAGAGCTGTACTGCTCCATGCCAGCCAGAGAACGAGTCATGTTGGAGCTGGCTTCCCTGCGGTTCAGAGATCTGTGCTATGGGGGACACAGGAGAGTATCTTTAAAAAAAAAACTGTACCTTTCAGTTCCACTTCGCTATCTCAGTTTGGATCTATGTTGCGGGAAACTGCTTCCGGCTTTGCTAACTGGGACCTCTTTTGATATATTAATTCATTTCCAGGCACCCATGGTGCCATTTCCTTCAGTAGCTGAGGAGGGGTCGATTCTCTACGTTCCTGCGGCTTCCTGTAATCATCCCTTTCTCATTAGCGTTATTTTGGACCCGCGTGTCATGTGCCTCCCGTTGTCCCCACAGGAGGCGAGGTCCCACTGTTAGAGGAGCCCGTCGTTTTTATTTACCGTCGGTACCCACTCACCTGCGTCCGCCTAATGAAATGCAGCGCAAATCAATAACGCACTTAGGCCAGCATGGCGTGTGATTTACCTGTTTTACTGCCGGGCCACAACATTAGCCTGCAAGGCTGCCTCAGCAGTCCTGTGACAGATAATGTTTGTGGAGGCGCTGGCAGCAGGAGTCTGTCTTAATTCTGTTTAAAGGGCGCCCCGATCGCGTGGCGCACGGTGAGCCCTGTGCGTTTTGGAGCCGCGAGCGTGCTAGCAAGCCATCTGTGGCCAGGACCGCATTACGTTGCCGTACGCGTCAGAGGTACGGGAGTAGGTTTGTCAGGGAACAATGTGCACCTGTGTTTGTCTGCCCGGGACGGTCCCCTAAGTCGATGTCTGTCACGTATGCGATCCCTCTCCCAGCCCGGGCTCAGCCAGTAATCTGGGCCCACGGATGGATGGGTCCTCCTGCTAAAATTAGACCTGAACAGATGTGGTCTGTTTGAACGCCAGAGCCGGGCTCTTGACGTGGATAATGCCGCCCTTTTCGCCGCGTTTAACGGCCCGCTCCGCCCTGACTCAGCAGCAAAGACAACGGTAAACTGGGTCAATCCTGCTCAGAGGGGCAGGGGCAGAGAGGCGATGGGGTTTGGGGTGGGGGGGGGGTCAGGTTAAGACGGAAAAGGCACTCGGATACGGGGCGTGCAGCAGGAAAGGATGAACCCGGTTAGGATGTGGACAGAATTAGGGTATGGGGGGCGTGGTTGGGAATGGGAAAGTGGAAGGTGCGCAATGAGGAGGAGACTGGTCTTGGTTTGGGAATGGTAAGGCAGTTGGGATGTTTAAGGGGGGGGGGGCTTTACTGGGCGAGGGAAAAGAGGTGGGGCTCCAGCTGGTGGGAGGGTTACAGTGGAGGAGGAGGAGAAATAGTTGGGCGAGGGAGAGTAGGAGCTAGGAAAAGGCGAGACTGGGACCGCATGTCTCACAGGCCACCCCTTTGCCACCCACACCCGGGGAGGAGGCAGGCGTGGCAGTGAGCTAAGCTTGGGTAATCAAGGAGCCACAGGAAGCTGTAATAAAGACGGGCGGAGTCGCCTCTAATGTCTGTTTTTTCCCCCTCGGGTTTAATTGCAGGGCTGGGGGAGCAAAATCTACATCTGCTGGTGTGGAAGCCCCATCAAAGCCCAGTTTATTTTAGTTCAGACACAGACTCAGACGGGTGCATGTGGAAAGACGACGCTTTGGAATAGCGGGAGTCGGGTTTAGCCTGGTTTGGTCCCCTGTGGAAGCCGCGCAGGTGCAGATGGTAGCGCGGTGATGGGACAGGAAGAAACTTCTGCCTGTTTATGCAGCTGTAGTTTTCAGGTGAATGTTGATTAGAGGATTTAATACAACTGAGCGTCTTTATACGAATCTGAAATATGAATTGCTAAAGGTACAAGTTTTCTTCTCAAATTGTTGTTTCGAGGGTTGTTTGTAAAAACTGCAAACTGTGAAGTTCCTAGTAAGTGGAGATGTAAGTACATAAGGAAGAAATATAGTCAGAAATATCCTTTTTCTTCTTCTATGGTTCTACTACCTGCGATTCCTGATCCCTCTAACTCAGGGGTTTGATGTTCAAGTCCTCAGGGGCTGCAAGATCGGATGTATTTTACTTTATCATAGTTATTATTTTGATTGGAAATCGCATCACAAGACTTGCGTGATGCGGTGGTTCAGGGTTATGAGCAGTAAGTTACAGGTTCAGATTCCCCAGTGGCAGTTTTTTGTTGTGCAATGCACGCGACCTTAAGTAACTATCAAGCTGTATAACGGAATGTAAGTTATACAATAATAAAATGAGATATGTCTCGGTTATGCAAATAGACAATGTTTATTATAGTTTGTCGTTTTGTAAGAACCCTCTTTTGAGTGACAGTGACACACGCCCCCTGGTGGTGATATCTATGGCTGTTTAAAAAACAAAGAAACAAACTGCAGCATAGTACCAAAATGCTTAAAAAATGTCTTTACTAAAAATCTATTCAAACCTTTTGACATGATATGTTTGACTGGTCAAACGGGGGGGTAATTGCTTTGTCCATTCAATCCTCTACCCTGAAGTCAACAAGAACCTCAGATCTATAAAACTTGTTTGTTTGTTGTGGTGGCACAAGCGAACAGAGGGATGATTGAAGCCGACACACGGAGCCGTGAATAGCCGTCTCGTAGATCTGGGAGACAACGGCGTATGCATACAGGACCAGGGCTGTATATTGACTTCAGTAGCACCTTGTGCTCTGAACCACGGGGTGCAATTATCACAGCAAGAGATGTAGTGCTTTATCAAGGAACATTTAATTAGACCGTGGCGGTAGCTCGTTTACCACACCGCTCATTTACCACACGCTGAGCCGGGCCCCGCGGTCGTCTCCCAGGGCCACGGGCGGGCGGAGCCTCCGTGGCGGTCGGCTGTGTCGTCATGCTCGGAGCAATCCGAGGCGTAGTCAACTCCCCCCCCCACCTCGTCATGATCCCGCACTCCCCTCCTCCACGCTCGCTCGCCTGACGTCTGACTCCGTCGCTAATTCGACGGGCTGTGAGCTCACATGCACTGCCGGGTGACGCAGCTTCGACAGCAGGAAATTCCCTCCGGTCGTTATGGACCGCTGTCCCAAACTAGGGATTATGGTCTCCTAGGGATTGTATTTTCCCAGAGATTATTATAGTCTCAGAACTGTTAATGAACTGGGGCGCTTTATTAACGCCGGATGTAGGGGGGCCTGGTATCATGAATTGAGCAGTATGGAGAGAAGGGGCTAATGCCAGTCCTTTCCTGGGGGGGGGGGTGATTTTCTTAAGCGAATTAAGAGATTCTGCCCAGGGGCCTTGTTTAAACTAGGGGCCGGATCAGCAGACCCATCACAGGCGGGACGGCCTCAGATGAGTCCAATGGGAGGCGTCGGTGAGACGTAACAGTGACGGTGAGATAATTACGGCCGGTGCGCACCCCCCTGACTGGCCTACAAAGATCGATCAATAACGGCTACATTTAGCCCTTTAAATCCTCCTCTCTCCTGCAGAGACATGGTACAAAGCCTTTCTGTAGCATGCACAGGATTGCGTCTGGCCTCTCGCCTGCGCCTCAGACCCAGTCAGTAACCGAAACAAGCTGTGACCCTTAAACAGCGCCCCTCCGGCAGGGTCACGCCGTCGTGCAAGGGAATGCCCCAGCGCGCATAAAGTCCGGGGCCATGGAGTTGCCTTTCACCAACCTTAACCCCACTGATGTCTGGCCTCTCTTTCCATTAACGGAGACGGGCATCGGTGATCCTGCGGTCAGGCTCGCTCGCGGGTTAGAGACATTTTGTGGTCGCACCGGGCTCTCGCCCCTCGCCTATCAAACTCACCACCGATCAGTGAATCCATTTTTGTGGGATGAATTCCGGGTGTCTCTCTGGACAATTTGTTGGCTTTGTTTTAAAAGGCAGTTTCTTTTTTTTATTTATCTGATAAAAAATCTCGCTGTATCAGTGTGAACATACTCAGTGAATATTAACCAGGCAAAGTTCCTAAATCATCTTTCACAGTTCCTGTTCTGTAATTTATGTTTGCGTAGCCCAAAGAAACATGAGCTGGTCCTTTTACATATTACTTCACCGATTGCAATGGCCTAACGGTAACCCATGAGTGTCTGTGAAGCGAGTTTTGCACAAACGACCCCCTTCCACCGACCATCCACGGTGAAAAGCTGGGGAAATGACATATGTGTTAGATCGCCTTGGCGATTTTCAAAATGAATCCGGGGAGGCGTATTTCTGCTTCGATGGCGGGAATCAATAAAAGCAATCTCGACGCTGTAAACAACCAGGTCGTCGTGGGAACCCGTGCCTCTCATCCATGGCTGTTTTTATTGGCAACATGGGGCCCTCAAGGCCTCAGTGAATGGGGCGTCTGTCAGCCCACGTCTCTGTGTTCAGAGTTGTCCATGCATTGCTTTTAAAATGAGGGGTTTGGTAACGCAACGGAGTGAATGGCAAATAGTGAGTGCTGTTGTCTGCCCCCCCCCCCCCCAATGCAGAGGGCGAGTAGTCTGTTTAACTGGCCTTCTTTAGTGTAGGACTACCTGGAGTAAACGCCCAGTGTACTGAGCGTGGCTCATCTTGCTTTGTCTCTGTACTTAAAATAAGTACATTTATACCATGTTGACAGTTTATTTGCCCAGCAGTATTTTTCATTTAGATTTTTTTATTTTTTTAAATTATTTTTGTTTCGCTTTACCCACACACAGAAAATTGGTGAGGGACCTGACCAGAAATGCTGGCACAGGCTGTTGAGTCTGTGTTTCTGAAGTCTCCCAGTGGGGGGCAGCAGACAGGCCTTTAGAGAGAACGCTGGCTGTTGCCGTGACAACATGGACCGTGAAGTAGGCAGGCCTAGAGGAAGGGAACACAGAGGGCAGTGTTGAGCTGAGAGACTGGCTCTGAATCCCAATCGTCGCGGCGCGCCGTCCTCGCGCGGAAGCCTTCGGCCCGCCTGAACATTCTCACTCAGGGTTACACAGCCAGACGGAACGTCCTCCACACAACAGAAAAACGGGAAGAACAGGAAAAAAAAAAGCTGTTTGTATTTCTCTCTCACTTTTCACTTTCTCTCTCTCTCTCACACATAAACACACACACACACACGCAAAACAAGACGCAGTTCATCGTTAGGAACTTCTGTCTGTCTGCAAACACTGGCGTTTAAACACTCACACAACAACATCGGAAGTGTGAGGGCCTTCTGTCGGCCTGAGAACACTTTCCTTCACAGAGCCACCACATAAGTGAGAGGGGTGTCATAAAATATCAAACAAGTTCTTAAAGGCTGCCAAGCAGAAGTATTTTCCTGCACGAAGACCATCCTGACAGAGCCAAATTGTGCCCATTAACTATAAAGCCACCAAAAACAGTTCTTGCGTGTTCGTGTATTTAATAAGATAAAAATGGGGATCTTTTCCAAAAATTTTCATAGTCTCGCCCGTTTTCGCAGAGCTACGTTGTTATTTTAAGCGGTTTATAAGCTTTTCTCATTTATGTTGATTACATTTATTCTGTAGTTTTGGAAATGGAAATTAATACCCAACGTCGAGGGATGACTCATTTAGTTATTGATTGATTAAAATCACTAATGCCTTTAAGATCAATGAAATTGACGTGCCTTGCAATTTGTTTTAATGTGATCAGAGATTCTGCCCAGGGCCTTGCTTACTAAAATGTTTCCTAGACATTTACCACACGAACCTGTAAAACCACTCCAGTCCCTGTGGCAAGTGCAAGAGTCAGCCATTTGCAGGTTATGCACCCTGAATAGGGTTGCCAGCTAAAGGAACACACTGTGAATGCTGAGTTAAGGCAAGGGATACGTACAGCGTCGTGAGACGTACGTCATGTTGTAATGCCTTGCTATAGCCACACCCCCCCCCCCCCCAACTCCTTAGGACTTTGTGACATCACGGTTAGATTTTTCAGGTTATGTCATTTGTTTCTGAGAACGCCACCTGGCATGTTTCTAATCCAAGCTTATGTGGGGTAAACCGATCTGCTCCAGGTTGCATACCTTTTGTGTGGTGTTGTTATTGTTCTACCTGGCATCCCTCGTCCGCTGTCCCCTTTACGAACCCTCCCTCACCACCCCCGCCTCTCCTCGGGACAAAAAGGGGCCTCGGTCCCGCCCAGAGGAGAAATCGTGGACGCGGTGGGACGGGAGGGAGCGATGAGGCCGGTCTTTGAGTGGCGGCCCGGTCGGAACCTGCGGGGACTAAATCATCGTGATAGCCCCTCCGACGTCAGTGTGCCGCGGAGAGGCGTAACTTAATGGGACAGAGAGCTGTAGAGATGTCGGGGAGTTTCAGTGATATACTCTGATGGCCTTTGCTTTGGGTTCTCATCAGTAGCATGGCCGGGCTTTGCCAAATTTGGGTCAATATCGAAGCCAGTCAATTTTATGCCTACAGGAAAGGGCTGAGAACTATTTAGTTATCAGGCTGGTCGCTGTGTCTCTATTAACTGCCTTGTTGTTGCAATGTTGCTGAAATGCTTAGGGAAGCTCTATGGTATCTGCGTTAGTTAAAGGCCTAGCTATTTCTGCTTTATGAGATTTCAAGCTCCTCTTAGAATGGCCTCACCGACTCATGCAACAGCCGGCAGGTCCATGTAGAAGAACCAGACTGCACCTACAGGATGGAGAGCCAATAGCACTGCTCCCGAGCCCTTTGAAATAAAAATTTGTCGTTGTGCCCTTTGAACTCGCCTGATCAAAATTCGGAGCGTAGCCTGTAGACGCGCAAATGATTCAGCACGTTGACGACTGCAGTCTCTGTAACGGATACGGATTTGTTTTCTTTTCCTGTAGTGAAATGTGTGAAGAATCCGCATGCCTAGAATTTGCCCAGCACAGAAATGTGTGAGGTCCATCACATTTCCTTTTAAAGTGGCTGGAGAAAGCGGCGTGCTTGGACCGGGATTAGACCTTGGGAAGCCGATGTCGCGTGTATTATTGTGGTTGTAGCTATGGTAGTAGAGTTCAGCCGGAGCGAAGTTGATGTCCCGCCGAATGGGAGAAATGTTCACCGTCTGGGTGGATGTAGACCTCCACCCAACTGCCTTCTGCCTGTCACAGAGCCTGGGGAGTGGCCTTGGCTGAAGCTCGAAAAAATAGGCCTCCCTCCCAGCTGCCATTGAAGATTAAGCTGATCTTTTGACATGTTCACACAACTGTTTATGTGTGTGTGTGTGTGTGTGTGTGTGTGAAATGTAAGTCACTGCCCGTTGATTTGTCCTGCTTTTAAAGTACTCTTGCGTACATTGTTAAAGTCTGACGGGGGGGGATTAGAAATGACGCCTCATTTTGAGTTTTTCCTTGGTCCACATTTCAGGGCACCTCGTTGTCTTGTGTACGCTCCGTACGGCTTGTGTTGTGATGAGATCACAGAAAAGGCCCTGATGTTCTTTTTCTTCTGCCGTCACTTTAAAAGCCCTTAGGTTCCTGGTATGAGTCCTGCCGTGGCGCGCGCTTTGTTTCCATGGCAACGCTTTCTGCCAAGATTTTTTTATTTATTTAGCTTAAATTTGCCGACCTGCGTTACCCGAAGAAGTCCGAGACAAAGGGTCTCCAAGGTCTTCCAGGTCCTCGTTTGGTCCTTGTTAACATCTGACGCCAAACAGTGACCACGGCGACCAGAGCTGACCACGGCGACCAGAGCCGATCGCGGCTTTGTTGTTTTTGTTTACCCTTGGCTTTGGCCCTCCAAATAGGCGCAGCACAGGATTACACTTGATTGGACAGTAACCTTAGGGTCTGGACAGTTGTTTTTGAAAATCCTAAAGCTCTGCATTAATTTAAGGGGGATTTTCTAAATTAAAATAACATTTAAATATACAGGCACTAATTTGAGTATGCCTTTCATGTTAGAGGACCCAGCATCCTACAGTCTGTGGGATCCAAAGGAGTGGTGTCATAAGTCTGCTGTGAAGGAAACCCAGCACACACATTCAGTCCTGCTTCCCAAAGTGTTTGGCGATGGGTTGATCTACATGAGCAGTGTGTAAGTAACTGAAAATAGCCAGTGAAGAGTCTTTGGGTAGCGCAGGGTGAACCAGTGAAGCTCCACTGGGTATTGTGTAATTCTGCCTCTGTCTCTGGAAACGAGCCGTCCAGGAAAAAGATGTCCTCCGTGGTCTTCGGAAGTAAATCAGAACTGGCACCAGTGTGTTCGAAACAGTAAGGTGAAGTAAGGTGCTTGACAAAAAATCACTCACCCCCCCCCACACACACACACACACACATAAAATCCCCCTGACGGTCGTTTGTTAACACTGCGAGATCGATGCATTCTTATTCGTTCAGCCAGTTATCTCGTAATGCAATTTTGGAGTGGGGGTGGAAGATGTTGTGTTTAGAGTGATGTTAAATTATACAAGAGATTGTATGTGGAAGGGGAGGGGCTAACGTGGTCCACGATGGGACTCCCTTTGACGTCCAAACAAAAGGCTTTTGCCATTTTTATGAATTTAAGCTTGGTAGGGAATCCGCACCTCAGAAGCAGATGGCTTAGCCATGGGAGACAAATTATTCACGTTGCCTGTCGTACTATCATCTATATTTTTGTGGCTGATGAAAGTAACTATTGCGCTCAGTGCAGCAGAAAGTGTGGCGCTAACCATGTTTGTTTGGAGCTTCAGCTCGCTACATCTGGTTGCTAACGTGGCTGTTCTTTCATAATGCTGAAGAGTCATTTAATTTAAATAAAAAATGTATTTTCCCAGGAAGGGAAAATTGTCATTAGGGATTTTTAAAGGAATGAATACTGTAGAATACGGTACAAATGGTTTCACATCCTAATTTGAATATTAAGTTCGACTGAAGGCTAATTCTTCTCTGAATTTATAGACTGTTAATGTATTTTGTATGTTTTTGTTTGTCAGTTTTGTTAGCAACGGCAGAGTGCTGTCTATTAGAGCAGAATTCTCCTGGTCTTCTTCCGTGTGCGTGACACCTGTATCTGTCCTGTATGATGAGCGATACCCCGATATGGGAAGACGGATGTAATTCCCGAGTCAAAGCGTTGTTTTATTAGAATGACACTGAGCGCTTAACTGATGGCGTTCCAAGAATGAAAAGGTCAAGGATCTAGTTTATTTTAGCTTTATGGCCATTAGGCAATCACAGAACATCAAAACAGAGGTTCTGATCTAAAGGGCCCCATAGGAAATAGCAACCAAAGAAGTTTAAGACGGAAAGAACATCCCAACCTGATGGAAAGTCAAAGCAAAATCTGAATAGGCAATTGTGAACAAAACTACATTTCATTACCCCTGCATCAATACATTCACTACAGCAGCCTATAAAATTAAGTGCATAGATATATGTATATATATATATGTATATATCTCCATATTCTATATGTGTAGAAGTATGCCCTCCATTCATCAGCTGGAAGACTGATGTTATAAACTAAAACCAACAATGATGCATGGGAGTCCTAATGTTAAACGATGGTCCAGGTTTTTCCTTCAGGTTTTGGTTGTCCTTGGTCTGCGTGTGCCTCAGCTGGCCATTGGTCATTGGTGTCTGGCTCGGGGCTCCTGTCATAACACCGTTAACACATGTCTTCCTGTTTGTCCTGCAGGAAGCAAGCTCAACAAGGACCTCAAACACTATCTCAGCCAGAGGTTTCAGAAGTCATCTCCGGACCACGAGCTCCAGCAGACTATCCGAGACAACCTGTACCGCCACGCCGTGCCTTGTGAGTACACCAACGCCACACCCCCCCCCCCCCCCCGGAGGGGTCCGCGAAAGGCGCCGCGCTTCTTAATGTTGAATAACGAGTTGATTACAGAAATCCTTGCAGTAAGGGTGTGGCGGCCGCCCCAAATGAAGGGCGCCGTTCGGGGTGGCCAGTGTTCTGACTCCGTGAGAAGCCGCGTTGAAAAGGGGCAAGTTAATGAACGGTGAATTTGCCCGGTCCTCGGTGTCCGTTCAATTAGCAAGATGTTTATTCACGTGCAACTCGATTAGGCTGCGGCGGGCCTGCATTCTACAATCAATAAGCCAAAAGTGTTTCCAGAGATCGATGAGGACCGGCATCATCTGCCATCCTCAGATTTGCATGCCGCCTGCCAGCACAGGTACCGTTCTCGTTCACCCTGGGGACCAGTTTTATGCGGCATTTTAATTATTGTTCTGGGTTGCAGACACGAGCCAGACACCAATGACCAATGGCCAGCTAAGGCACACGCAGACCAAGGACAACCAAAACCTGCACTGTCTTTTGTATTTTGCTTTGTCTGATCAGGGACAGATGCTCGGTGCTGGGTGCTATTCTGTCAACTTTTCAGACGTTCAGGGTTAAGGTTCAGAGTGGAATTCCCCTGATGATTGCACTGCTCACACGTTTGACACACAAAAGGTCGCTTGTAGCAGGAAACGAAAGATGGAGGCGGTTTCCTCGGCGGCGCGGGAGTGTAGCTGGACAAAGGGACGATTCAGGGCTGAACCTGGGTCTTTCGGCAGGTGCGAAGTCTGAGGGACGTTCACAGATCGCTACCGGATCGCAGTCGCGATCAACATCTTTCAGTTTTCAGTTTACTTTTGCAGTCTTTTCTGATAAGCTTGTTGTTTAAACATTATTTGCCGTTCAGCAAAATGGGCCTTGCTGGATGGTGGTGAATATTTTTGCAGCATGCTATGTCCTAGATGCGTTCTCTTACCATGTTTGGAACCAAATGAAGAGTTTGGCAACCCGCTAATGGCACTTTGCATAACTGTTTTTACCCGCAGTCAAAATAAAATTGACGAGGGGGGTTTCGATTTTTGTCCCAGAATAGGTGAGCCTGTTCTTAAGATGAACATTTTTTGCCTTTAGAAATTGCTACAGATGCTGACCAGCTGTCTTTACCGTTGAGAAACTTTACGAGTGTTTGATTCCTCCTATGCTGAAATCGACTGTGGTACCATTCACACATAAAGGGCTGGGAACTGAGGTGTGCATTTAGTGGGTTGACCGATGAGACCCTTGGCTGCTGCGGTACCAGTGAGTGATTGATGAGTAGGAAAGGGAAGTGACTGATGGTGTGTGTTGTGCATGGTGGGTGGACTGTGGGAGGGTTATTGGTGGGGGAGATGCGTCACATTGTCTGGTGTCTACCTCCTCCTGGTTTCATCCAGCACAGAAGAGACCAGGAAAATCCCTAGTACATAAGGTCCTCAAGGCAGTAAGAGTCTGGAGCAGAGGAAAGCATAAAATATAATGATCTACATCAGCTTTTTAACAATAATTTAAATATAAATATATGTTCTTCAGTAGCTTCCTGTGGTTTGTTTTCTTTCTCGTTGACAGTCAGAGTGAACATCAGCATGATTTTCTCCAGCCTTCCAGCTGCTTTGTTTAGCCAGGCCAGTGGGTCAGGTAGCCATGAGGCCAGCGGGTCAGGTAGCCATGAGGCCAGCGGGTCAGGTAGCCATGAGGCCAGCGGGTCAGGTAGCCATGAGGCCAGCGGGTAAGGTAGCCATGAGGTCAGCGGGTAAGGTAGCCATGAGGTCAGCGGGTCAGGTAGCCATGAGGCCAGTGGGTCAGGTAGCCATGAGGCCAGCGGGTCAGCGGGTTAGGTAGCTATGAGGCCAGCAGGTCAGCGGGTCAGGTAGCCATGAGGCCAGTGGGTCAGGTAGCCATGAGGCCAGCGGGCCAGCGGGTTAGGTAGCCATGAGGCCAGCGGGTCAGGTAGCCATGAGGCCAGCAGGTCAGCGGCTCAGGTAGCTATGAGGCCAGCGGGTCAGCGGGTCAGGTAGCTATGAGGCCAGCGGGTCAGCGGGTCAGGTAGCCATGAGGCCAGCGGGCCAGAATAGTGTGAAGGGACGAAAGGAATGTTCCTGTTTCCGGAACGTTTAGATCTGCGGAGAGTAGCCACTTGCCGCGTTTTTAAAGCTGCTCGAAGAATGTACGCAACCTTTTATTTTATTTAAAAAATTTATTTTTATTTTTTGCAAAACCACATGTTATTTCCCCCCCCCCCCTGGTGCTGTTGGAGGAGGGGGGTGTTAATATTGTGACAAATTGAGCTTTCCCTTTAAGAAAGACCAGGCAGATGTGCCTGCGCGGATTTGGAGGAAAACAAGATGGTCGCGGCCAATCTGCCCAACAATAGTCATGAGACGGGGATGAAATGAGGGGGTAATGAACACTATTTCCCTCCCTCTCTTGTCGCTGCCAACAGTTGTGTTTTTACTGACTTCACATGCTGGTTCTCTTTCTACAGCAGTGGTGCTGGTCTCCCGACCCCCCCCTCACCCCCCCTAAGCCTGACTCAAACAGGTGCTTGTTGATAACCCATCCTGTCACCCGTGCCTTCAGGAAGTGGACGTTGGCGTGTGAATTTCCTCTCTCTCATCCCTGGCTCAGCTACAGATGGCCGTTGTTGTCATGTGCTGAAAATGTCACTAGCAACATAAAAGGCTGTCTGCCTTTTCCCCCCCTCTTTTTCCCCTCCCTGATTTCGCACTGTCAGCTGCTCCTATCAGAATTACCCCCCGCCAATGTTGAACCCACCTACCAATTTCTCTTGTCCTCCTCTCTCTCTCTCTCTCTCTCTCTCTCTCTCTCTCTCTCTCTCTCTCTCTCTCTCCCCCACTCCCAACCTTCCTCCGAATTTTCAGGCTCCCCACGGTCAGCCCGTCGCTCCCGACACTTCCTCTCCTCCATTTTTCTTCTGGTGTTTTATTTATTTTTTTTGTTTAGTTTTTTTCTCGGTTTGCGCTTGGCTGCAGCGGTGGGGATCATTGTTCACGACGAATTTTGTGCTTTCTGCGAAAGGCGGGATTATAACGCTTCCTCCGCGTCCAGGCAAGTGGAAGCTTTTTAAAACATTGTTTCAGTCTGACCGTCCCCCCCCCCACCCCCAGAGCGGGTCGTTACGGAATTGCATTGACCGCGTTCTCGGTGCAGTGTATGGAGTTGTGAAAGCATGGTGGATGGGATTTAGTATATAGGCTAAAGAGATGGGAGGGAGTGGGGGATGGGTGGGGTTTAGAGCTGCGTGGGAGGAGAGAGACTGCTAGGCACATCCAGCAGGTCAGAAGGACAGATGGCCAATGCTCGCAGTACTTTAAAAAAATTTTTTATTACTCTTCTTCCTTTCTAGTTCATCCTGCAGGCATTGTGTCAGGGAACACTGTTCCATAGGCTTCCTGATTTGTTTTATTTTTTCTAATGTTTATTATAGGAGGCGGATGCAATCTGGGGACAGGAGCAGAGAGAGAGAGAGTGTGCATGTGTGTATGTGTGCGTTGGGGGGGGTCATCAACCGAACGTACAGGGAGACACTCCAGATGCAGCGTGAACAATGAAGGTTTTAGTTTTTTTTCCCCCACGGTACGACGCGAGGAATGCAGGACTCTCTGTGTCCCTCCCCGCATTGCAGGTTTGAAGCTGTGCAGTAACCTACTGAGATGTAACAAGGGAAGCTACATCCTGGGGGTTATTCTTATCCTTCTGCGCGACTAAAAGATCCCCTCCACCCCCCACCGAGGTCGCTTCTCATGCCGGGCCACCACGGCCGCCCCTCTAATGCACTGTAATCTAAACGGTGGGACGTAAAGCCCCCATATGCAGGCCGACAGGGGTCTGTGATGCGTGGCGAGGGTGGGGGACGGGTGTTTGGGCACGCTCAGACGATGGTGCGCGTGCGTGTGTGCACGCTCTGGCTAAAGCGGAACCAAACTCTCGCTTACCCGTCAGGCGCCAGGAAGGACATGTGGCAATCTTTGCCCTGATTGATCAAAGTCAGCCCGCGGGGTGCGTGCGTGCGTGCGTGAGAAGGAGTGAGTGTGGCAGCACTAACAGTCATGTCTGCTGTATAAACCAGTGGTCACGTTTTGTCCCCGCGCTAATGGGCATAATAGGCTGCTTAATCCCCCCGCAACCTTCTCTTTACGAGAGAGGGCAGGAAACATCCTGGATACCCTTTTTTTGGGTATGGCTCTAGCTACCTGGTGGCAGCAGATCTGGGGCCCGGAATCTGGGTCTCCTCCTGCGAATATAGGTCGTGTTCTAAAATAACACTGCATCGGAATGGATCGCGTCCTATTCAGGGCTGCATCTCTACATATGGAAACTTTCTGTTCCACTTATCGAGGAGGTGGACTTGTGAACTTTCATTTTATTTTTATTTTTAATCGTGTAGTTCACATTTCCAGTCGTTCTTCCCTGGCTTGCCACCCCTAGGCAACCTCTAATATAAGTGACTATTATCTTTGGTTGCTCTTAAGTGACGTTTAGTTATTTAGCACTTTTCCTTTTCCATTCACAGCCGCTGTCTTCAGTTTTACCTGTTTCTGTTTTCGTTTATTGCCTGTTTTTGCATGATATGGCTTGATTACAGGCCATCGCGATACTTAAAGGGTGCAGGACAAATGCGAAAACCGCTGTTGCTAAGCAGAAACGGTTACTCTGCCACGTTCCCTTGTCAATCATGTAAATATACTGAGCAAGCAAAAGTTAATTGTCCAGAGGACGGACGCAACTTCCTCCAGAGATGTGAAATGTGGATTGTTGCTAAGATAGCTGTCGCTATCAGCTCTGGGAAAGTGTATCTTAGTAACTAACAGGACTCAGGGACGTAAAGTCCATTTAGACATTTTGTCTAAGGACTAATCATGACTGATAATCAACCCAAGGAGGTGGTAAGGGCTCCGTGTTCATTATGGCAATGATCAGCTACCTTTATAATGGGACTCTGTAGGTTCTGGGGGGGTGTGTTTTTGCGCCCTTCGCTGTAGGGAGCTGGTAAAAAAGAAAGTGAATGGGCCCTTTCTTCAGGAATGGCAGTGGCGTCTAAACATCTGCCCGACCATAAATAAAGAGTGCTCTGCGGTGCGCAACCTCGTCAGTGAACTGGTAGCGTTCGCTTCCATAGCAGTGTGCTGTGGGGTTTCCTCACATTTCAGATGGCAGGTCTGGCCCGTATTTTGGTGTGTAGAGAACCGCACAAGTTTAGACATGGCACACCAGAGTGAAAAGGTTCTCTCGGCTAAAAATCAGTTAAACACCCCCCCCCCCCCACACACACACACGTCTTAGCCCTCCCATTGAATTTCCCCCCGCCAATTGCTGAATTAGCATTTACTGAAAACCAGACCGTTCTCCCAGTTGAGTTCCTTTTGTGCCCTAAACATTACTCTTCTTGGCTGCCGTCAGAGTCGTGCGGTTTAGCAACAGAAAACTTGGATGGGTCATTTTGAATTATTTAATTTGTTTGTTGTGTTGTGCTTATTTAAAAAATGCTAGCCTCTAATGAAATGCATCCAGCCCTCGTGGAGCATTTTGTGTTATTTCTAGCAACATATAGCCCTATTGGAGAGAACTTGATCATCCTACTACTACTAGAACAAATAACAAAAAATTACTTAAAATGACTAGTGATTTTAAAAAGGTGAAAAGGCTGCTTCATCTATAATGAGTTTTACCCCAAATGGTGTTGTAAAATGCGACCGTGAAGCGAAGGCCACAAAACTTGGGCTGAACCCGGTCTCGCCGTCGGGAGCGGGGGTTAAACCGGAACAATAATGACCGTCGCATGCGCGAGCCGGCCCTGCTTCATCTTTTTAAATCTCATTCAGCCCCTAATCCTGCCCTGGCCCCTGCCGCTCGCCTTGGGAGTGTTGATTGCCAGGGTCACATGACCCGCCAGAGGGTGATGTGACTGCCTTGTTTGTCAGAAGAGCATGTGTGCAGATACCTCTGTGTGTGTGAGAGAGAGAGGGAGAGAGGAGGGCGGCTGAGAGGAGGGCGGGTGAGCGAGAGAGAGAGAGAGAGAGAGAGAGAGAGAGAGAGAGAGAGAGAGAGAGAGAGAGAGAGAGAGAGAGAGTGTGTGTGTGTGTGTGTTTGTGTGTGTGTGTGTGTGTGTGTGTGTGTGTGTGTGTGTAGAGGTTATACTTCGATATCTAAATATTTAGAAAACTGATGTAATGGAAACATTTTCATTGTTATTTTTTATTTTTATTTTTTTAAAGGATTTTAGTGACTGAATCGGCATTCACGGTCAGTTATTTTACGCCCCAAACGTCACAGACATACATGATATGAGCTCGTATAAACTCGAGTTTTGTCTGTGGGAAGACCACCCGCCTTTAATTAAGTGCCCTCACATTTGGTATTGAAGTTACGACACTACTATTTAAATATATAATTCAAAGGTAAACAATTTTACCTCATCTGTCCCAGTGTCTTTAGAGTCAGTGTCTTGGGTTCAAGGCAAAGTGGCTCTCCAAGTTCCTCGTACGGTCTCCAGTTGGCCGCCCAGTATCCCTGCCGACTGAGTTGTCGTTTTCTCCGTTGGAAGTTCCCCCAGAAAACCTGCTCGCGGGCTGGTTCGCAGACGCTATACACTGAACTGCTCCGGGCTTGCAGTTTCACCCCCATAGGCGAACTAATTGGAAGAGCCTTTATCATCACAAATTGACGTCGGTCTAAAATTTTGTTTTGGTAGACTTGCATATCGGTGACAATCCGCAAGATGAAGTATATACGATATAAATTCAATATTTTATTTACAAACTATTCCAATTTGTTTTATCATGCTATAAAAATATACATTCGCCAATATCAAGATAAATTAAACATTTTGAATCTCTATTTAGAACTTCTGCTGCCGTCTGCAGATGGATGTACGATTTGTTTGGTCTCTCCTAGTAACGAGGAACGCAAATCTTTTGCTATGCAAATGTATATCGGTTACACAAATACAAATGCTGTTGGGGAGACTGTACCGAGGAAATCGCCAAACGATTTACATTTATCTGTCAGAGTAACGAATTTCTGAATAACACATGCTTCGAAATTTTATGTTTAAATTAGTTCTGTTTTGAAGTAGAGGTTAAATCAGCCAACTTAACGTTAAGAGATTAAATCTCTGAAACCTCTTTAGTAAAATATTTATGGATGGTCTATTTTAATAGCACATAAGCAGGAATATAAATGTTCAACAATGAAGACCCCCAACCTTTTAAGTTGATCACAACCCACTTACCCACAATATTGGGTATTCTATTTTTTCTTCCAGACCGTTATATACTTCAGGTCATTCATTTAGCCCTTTATTTGATGCTGCTCATTAAACACTGTATGGTAGCGAGACTATATTAAATTCCTCTAGATTTTGCCAGTATAGGCCTAGTCCATTAATACTTTGAAGCAGAGTTGCAAACTAATTAGAAGAGGAAAAACGATAGGAGGAATGTGAGTGCTTATCCATTAGTTGAAATCCCTAGTCTTTGGAGAGGAGTTTATCTCTTTAATTAGGACAACATCAATGCTTTGGATCCCTACATCCAAACCTGCATCTGTGGCTCTTAAATGAAACTACCCTCGCCTGAGCCACATCTTAGATCAGAGTCACATTCCAAATGCTAATGAAAATTTGTTAAGACGCTCTGAAATAGTATATGGCCGTTAATTGCTGAGGATTGAGATGTTTTCCTTTTGCAATGTCACTGCCTTTGATGTTATTTCGTGTTAGAGGTTGTCTGGCTCTTCCGACACCAGCCTCTGCAACACTGGTTCATTGCCAACGGTAAATATGACAGGCAACGCACAAAAAAGTGTCTGATCCTGCAGTCTGAAACTGAGACTGAACCCGGTGTGATTAATGACTGAAACAGGGTCTGCACCATGTTTGAGCTTCTGCTTGTCACCTCAGTATTTCGGGATGACAAATCTATGCGCACAGTGAAAAAAAAAAGAAGAAGCTTTGCCTCGCATTGCAATAGAAATATATTGAAAACATTTTTTCTCAATGACATTGAAATCTCTTTATGTATATACATATGAATATATGAATGCATATTTCAAATGCATATACTAAAATGTCAATTGTCAATTAAATATGAAATGATATTAAAGATATTTGATTTCTCTGGAGATTCATTTTCAATCCAGGTCCTTTCTGACCGAATTGTGGTTTTTCCTGTTTGAAAATAAAAAAAGCAGAGCTTATCATAAATGTCAGCTTGCGTTCTGCTCAGTCACGGAGTTGATGGCTGCGGTTACTATGGAGAGAATAAAGAGCACCAAGGCGTTACACGGTTTCTGAGGCTGACGGCTAACAACAGCTTGGCCGCTCTGGCCAGAGTCATCCACTAAATATTTGCCATTTCACCTTCAGTGCTATAAATACAGATAATTAGCCTCTCCTTGCCCATGCAACAGTAAAGTAACAGCCCTAGTGTTCATACCCATCACCTCGTTCCCACATTCTCATCTCATAGGATAACCATTATTGCTTAATAAGTGCTAAAGTGGATGGGCGGACTATATAAAGGGTGAGAGAGAGAGCTACCAACTGCACAAGGTTTTTGTAGTCTTCCTCTTATTAATCCCCCTAATAAAAAATTTTTCTTCTTCTTTTTGGTTCCATTGTCCTGTGAATATTTCTCGTTTAATTTTAATTTGACATTCCTTATTGCCAAAAAGTTTTGTGGCTTTATTTCCCATTTGTTTTTAGAAGGCAAACCTGTGAAAGATGGCTGACACCGAGAAGATTTTCCCCCATCCCCAGTTCTGCCGAGATGTGTGCTGGGACCCCTTCTATGACTGGGCCCAGCCAACTCGCATTTTCGATCAGGACTTTGGCTTGCCCCCTTTGCTAGAGCCTAGTGACTACGGCTGGATCGAGGGTTCCCGCCGGCACCCGGGAACCTCTTCCTGGCCAGGGTACACGCGTCCCCTCCCCTTCACGCCGTCCATGCTGGCCTTTATGCAGCCGGGCCACAAGCTGTTGAGGCAGCTTTCTGGAGGGGTTTCTGAGATCAGGACCGGACAGGGAAGGTGGAGAGTCAATCTGGATGTGAAACAGTTCTCACCGGAGGAGATTACCATAAAATCTAAGGGAAATTACCTTGAAATAGCAGGTAGGTCACGGTTCAAACGTGTCATACGTTTGATTTCTCGGTCTATGAGACGGGAACACAATTTATTGTTTAAGCTTCTGTGAATATAAGTGGGTACTAATGTGATGATTGCCTGATTTAAATCATGTGTTGTGCATTAGTTTGTATCTATATATATGTGATTATCATTGATTTTAATTTCTAGGAAAGCATGAAGAAAGACAGGATGAACATGGATTTGTCTCTAGATGTTTCACAAGAAAATACAAGTATGTATGGAAAAATGTCATTCAACTGCTTTTTATTTGCACTTAAAAATCTATGGACTATGCACTTAAAAATCAATATTTAAAATTGATAGCAACCATTATCATGCCAAATGGCATACTAAGCGCATGGTTATGGATTGGTGCATTGATTTATTGTAATAGCTTATGACATTTTTCGGAGTAATCCAAATCAACTGTATTTTCCCAAGTTTTCCATTAGTAACTGTCTTTTGTAATTCCGTTTTCTTTGCCTTGTGATTGGATCGGGGTTACCCATTATAGGGTACCAGCTGGGGTAGACCTCCAGCACATCAGCTCTTATCTGTCTGGAGATGGGGTGCTTGCTGTGGAGGCTCCTCTCACTGCTTCGATCACCGCACCCTCATCCGAGACTGTCATCCCAATTAAGGTGAGGAATGATTCAGATACAGAAATAACATTGATAAACTGGCTTGCCAGCCTGCATTCATTTGAAAGGTGGTCATTAACCCATCATTTTATTTTTATATAGGTTAAAGAGCTTTTCTCCTTTTGAGCAGGGGACAACATTTCTCAGTAATTCATTTTATCAGTTAAACTCACCAACAAACAATTACATTTATTAGAGTTTACTTCTCAAATAGGTGTGACCCTTCCTCATATGCAGAACAACGTCAACAATCGCAAAGTAATATATATATATATATATATATATATATATATAGTAGTATGTATAGCTTTGGATTAGGAAAAAAATCTAATGAAACTATATATGTGTGTATATATATAATTTTCCTTGTCGCTCTGCTTGTTGCTAATTCAATTTCCATCCCCTCTCCTCTCTCCCCTATACACAAACACACCATTTTTGTTCAGGTGGAGGAAAAGCCTCAGACTGTTAAAGAGGATCAAGAAGAAAAATTAAAAGAGGAGTTAAAGGATGGGCAAAACGTAGAGGGTATACAAGCCAAGGCCGAGGATGGTCCTGATGGAAAGGAAGGAGGTGACCTTACAGACCCTCAGCCTCCAGCTATGTCGGGCTCTGAGGAGGGGCTGGACCACGAGGACCTCCAGCCGCAAGCTCCTGCTGCCACCCCAGCTGAGTCCCCCGTGGGGCCAAAGGAGGAGCCCCAGCCAGGCAGTGCCGAACCGCCAACCTTGACTGGAGAGGGGATTGGGGGGGCTGGTGAGGGCAATCTAACAGAATCTACACCCCAGGAAGAGGAACCTCTAGAGGCCTCAGGGCACCAGGACGGCCCCACTCCAACAGATTCAGAGATTCCCGAGGTGCAGAGCACAATTATCAGTCAGGAGGGCGGACTCCCCACAGATGCCACGGGAGAAAGCATTAAAGATGAGCCCGAGGCTGCTCAAGTTGAAAATCCACCGCCGGCCCCCAGTAAGCCCGAGGAACGCCAGAACCCTGACCAAGCGGTTCAGGAGGAACAGGAGAAAGTGCGGCCTGAAGTCGCCAAGGAGCCACCCCGGAAATCTTGATGTGACTCTGACCTCATCACCCCACAGCTGCTTCTTGGCCTGCTATCCACTCAACGTCTCTGAACTAGCTCTAAACAATGTTGAACGCTGGAAATAAAATTTAAAAAACGACACTGTACCCAACCCCCTACTACTTATGAAGCGCTAATAAAGCCTTTAAATGCATCTGTTTCGTATGGAATGTTTATTTCTGCTGTAGTATTCTTTTAAGTGAGCCAGGATCTACCTCTGACAAAGTAAACGATTAACATAGCATCACGGTTTATTTCAGTGTAGTTCATGTTTATTAAATTCATAGACAACACTGCAGCAATCTTAATGACCCTGGAAACAAACAAGAGATCTTTACAGATCTGTACCCATTGTATATAATGACAGTTTATAGTTTATGCTAACCAAAAAAATTAAGACAGTGTACTTATGAATATCTTTAAGTGCCAAGATTGCATACTATTTTGCTTAGAAGACCAAATAAATGATCTTGGCACGACCAGTGAGATGTGGTAATACTTCTGTTCTCCCACCATATAAGGGATAACAACAACCCAAGCTTCCTAAAACAAGAACCAAGATAATCTGTCAACCCTCTACCGCTTCTGACCGTTTGCAAAGTCATTGAAAAACTGAACAAAAGACACTGAAGTGGCAAAATGCAAGATTGAGAGGTTTTATTATGTAAACAAAACAAAGGCATCTGACAGAACCTTGTCAGTAACAAATTAGCTTTGCATAGAATAGAATCATAGTCACGTGTAACAATTAAAAAATACTCCTCTTTTTGTAAGACCTCTATCATAATTTAACATAGACTGGGACCAAATCAAAACATTTGACAACCTGCTAATTGAATTCAATGAAATTATATTTAACAGTATTTTCTTTTGTGTATCTTCTTTCTTCTACTCACAAAAAGGAAAAAGCTATACAGCTAAATAAAGTTATGTAAAGTGCAATTAGAGGGAGTTTTGATTTATTCCCAGCCTTGAACTCAATAATGCATGGATTTGTTCAGGACAAAATATTTACAGCTGGCTAAGCACAGCTACACCCAGATCACGCACACAGTTTTGCTGCAATTAGAAACTCTATCTAGAAATCTGGAGAAGGACTGAACCCGTACATGCTTTGAATTCAGCCTTACATTCTGTTCTGACTACTTTACTTCCTATAAATGAACCTACAAACACAAAGCTAAAATGCACTGGTTACACTCAGTCTTTGCACAAGAAACAAGCACATGGAAGTGGAAAAAGCAAGGAAGGCACTGGAAATATATA